>JAHWFO010052524.1:730728-771306 GCA_023313115.1 Rhysida immarginata | reverse complement strand
TCTCGGCGGAATTAGCTGCTTGGCACGGGTAACCAACGCGCTCTTCTTCTATGACCAGTCTTTCCTCCTGTCTTCGGATATGATCTATTGGTGTAAGTTATACTTTAGTATAACTGGGTGTAAGTTATACTTTAGTATAACTGGACGGTGTGTTATAACATGATATTAAAGATAGGGTGTGTGACCTAAACCATAAACCTTAAAAGGATGTTAATTTTGGATAAGAAATCTTTGGTGCTGGAGAGGATAAAGCGTTTGTTAGGTTAGGATTTATTAACAATAGGGTGGAAGAGCAGAAAGGGATATTTTGGCCTGGTAAAGAGTTTTTAATTGACGACGAGGGGCGGCGTAGAGTGGACACTGGAAGAATATGTAGTCTACAGTTTCAGCAAGGCCGCACTGGCAATCAGCATTGTCAATCAGACCGATCTTATGTAGATAGGCCTTGGTCGGCAGGTGTTCAGATGTTAGTCTGGTTAGTAAAACAAGATCTTGTTTTGACATAATTAAATGGGGTTATTCTTTTTCCGGAAATAGTGTCATCAAGGTTTTCAGTTTGTGTGCAGTAGTGTCTGGCCTTGCCCACTCTGCTTTCCATAAGGATCGTGTGTTACGATCGATGTGTCTCTTGAGAGCACTTGTTGTTACGGGGAATAGAAGGGTGGTACCGTTCATTCGTCCTGTTTTTGCTAGGTGATCTGCTGCCAGATTGCCAGGGATTCCCCTGTGGGCAGGGCACCATAGGAACTTGATTTGGATGTTTTTTTCGGTATAGTGCTAGTATTGCGGAGATAATTATTCCTACTTGTGACGATGACTTCCAGCATCCCTCATTCATTTGCTTTTGAAGGTGTGTGAGTACTGACTTAGAGTCAGTGATTATCAGATGAGCGGAATCAGGCGTACTAGATGTGTCTAACTGTAGGGCTTTGAATATCGCCCAAGCTTTCGCCGAGAATGAGTCCATGATGTTGTTAATCTTATAGTAGAATTCTCCAACTTCGCACCTGGAGGGTTACGGTTGCTTCAGCTAGTCAGCCAGCTAGCAGCAGCTTCGATACATTTGGAGCGCAGTGTGGTGCAGACTGCAGCGCGTGCATTTTTTTTTTCATTTTCAAAATGTCATATTGTTTTCCTTAAAGCTTTATATGTCCTTATAATCAAATTTCATTTTGCACATATAAAAGGAATGTAAACATTAACTTTCAATCAGAATCCTTGCAAGCATTTTTTAAAGTTTTTTTTTTAAATTTGTGTGATTTCCTATATAAAATAAAACCTACAAACATTGACTTTAAACTTACATTTTTTTACTTAAAATTTTTTACATAACATTAAAACAGTAATTTCTCCAATAAAATCATTCAGAATTCTCATCTGGGGAACTATACATTGTTCTGCCAAATTTGTTCAGCATTTCGTGTTTGGAGTTTAGGTATTGCATTTCCCATTTAATCCGTATTTTGCAAATACTAGCTTTGATACTGTGTCTGTGCTAATTCGATTTCGATATTTCGTTTTGATGAGGTTTACAGATGAAAAAATTCGTTTGCAATCTGCATTGGATACTGGGAAGCAAAGCAGGGTCTTCGCGAACTTGCACAATGAAGGATATCTTGATGCTAGTTTCCCCCAGAATTCCTCTGTATTGGTTGGATGGCTGGTTACAAGATTTTTAGCATAATCACAATAACGAAACGAAAGCGAATGTGATCCACACCCACACACAGATCTTTCACAAAACACAGAATATTTTTCTAAACTCCTAAAATTCTTACCTACGTTCCTAAAAATTACTAAAATATTACTAAATTATTACAGGGAGTACAGGTTACAGGTCCCCAGTGATGGCTTAGCCAGTTGATAGCAGCTCGTAGTCTAGTCCATCAGACACAGAGCATGATCTTGCGTGGGTGTAGGGGTGGCTTTGAGATGTGAGGCACAGTGTCCCGGGGTGACAATCAATGTTTGGAACGCTTAGGAGCTTCTTACAGGACCCACTTTTTCGTCACTGGTAAGTATTCGATTAAATATGGGTGCGTTACGATGTCGCATGAAACACGTTTTTCTAAATTTCTTATCAAAGGGCCAAATACCAATTTTCATACATTTAATCATGGATTTAACTTTAAAAATGACAGATTTTCATACAAACTTACATTCCCTATTTTATCCCCTTAAAGAATGAATTTCGTAAAATCCTTTTTAGTGAGTATCTCTACATTAGAAAATAAAACTACAGACCAAATTTCATATTATCACCTTCAGCGGTTTCGGCTCTGCGATGATAAATTAGTCAGGACATGTTATTTTATATATAGATAAGTAGGAAAATCTAATCTTAAAGACTCATTGTAATATTTCCCCCCTTGTTATTATTTAGAACTAATTATTTTGAGGATAATGAGATTGCAATATATTACTTTCAAACTTCATTATCTTCATTAAATTCATGCTGAAATACCTTGTACTGCACGAATAATAAATTTCATAAACTAAATATTCAGTTCGTATAAATAAATTAATACAACGATAAAATTTTACCCCGATACCAATTTTCCGGAAAATTCGCCATTATATTATTTAAAGTAACTTCATTATGAATCCATTATTGTCAATTGATTTTCAGAGGTTAATGTCTTTCGATATCACCGATACGTCGATAAACCAAGCGATAGCGAAATTACATTCCCATTAGTAGTGTAACCACTGTGACAGATGAAATGTCCTGACACCTACCACATATACACGCATTCACGCATACACACGCAGCCCGGATATCCATCAATTTAGATTTGGCTCAAATCAAATAGGCGTTTAGAATCGACATGAATTACGAAATTGGAAACTTCCTTATCTTAATCAACAATAAGGTTTTGGAAATAGTAGAAATCCTGATAATTTTTGAAGTGAAAACTTCTTTAGGCGCACCGCTGCACACTTTTTTGCTGGACAGTGAACTTGTTTGATCCGTCACGTCCGAGGTAAAACGCTCAACAATTAAATTTATTTCAAGAATGTAACTGAAAATAAATTTAAACAGTCAAATTCATGAACAATATCTTTGCTATCGCTCGTATTCAGAATGAGCGCTCATGCTCTTGCTTTTACTGAAACCATTATTGAGTATGAATTCAATAATATCAATTTTGTATTCAACAATGGTCTTGAGTAAGAGCAAGTGCATGAGCGCTCAATCTGAATACGGGCGTTTATCTGCTTTGAGTTTGGATTAACGTTTTTTCATATATATATAGGGTGAGTTACACAGTTAGGGGGCATAAAACAAACAGTGTTTACCATAGAGTGGGGGTCTGAAACCTACCATCATCCGGCTATGGGGGAGAGAAGTGATGTAAAGTGCAAATGAAAAACACAACGTAATATCAATTAGTTTATTGACACGTGAAAATAACGCTTACAAAAGCTGCTCAAAGTGTCCACCAACCATTTCGATACATGCATTGCATCATCGCAACATTGATCCCCGTATGTTGCCAAAGATTCCTGTCATTTTACGGACTTCTTCGGTGGTGACTGCAATGCGGGCAACCAGCTCTTCAACAAGAAGAAGTCAAGGGGAATAAAATCCAGTGACCTAGGAGGCCATGCAACTACTGTACCTATACAACAATTACCGAAAGTATCATTAAGACGGCCACGCACAACACGGGTGAAGTGTGTGGGCGCCCCATCATGTTGGAATCACATCCCTCTCAGAATATCCAGCGGTACATTCTCCAGGAGCTCGGGCAGCACATCAACAAATGTGGACTGATAATGTGAAGATAGTTATGACAACTAAGGCGAACTGGGAGAATGTATGGGCCAACCAGCACATCACCAACAATCCCAGCCCATATCTTGACACAGAACCGAAGCTGATTTGCATTCGTAAACATGCCTCGTGGATGTCTTCAGACCATAAATGTGCACTGTGTACGTGGAACACCTGTCTCTGGTAAATGTTGCCTCATCAGTAAGAGTACTAGCTTGGGAAAGCCAGGATCAATTCCACACTGTTGCAGAAACCACTGCTCGAAGGCCACACGGGGCTGATAATCATTGTCGTCCAATGCCTTTTATCAGAAATTTTTAATGCATGCACATCTCTTTGTCATGTGCATTCATTATCATAAGTTAACCGTGTGATCACTTCTCTCCCCCATAGCCAGACAATGGTACGGTTCCGACCCCTCATGCTATGGTAAAAACTATTTGTTTTGGTGTCCCTTAACTATTTGTTTTGGTGTCCCTTAACTATTTGTTTTGGTGTGTGTAACGTTTGGTAACTACCTTTAGAAACACCGCGTATATTTGGAAAATCTTATGCGGCAAACAGGACGATATGTTAAAACTGGAAAGCCTTTTTAATGGATACGTAAAAGATAAAGTTAGGAATAAGCACCTGTGTTCCAGAAAGGAAGGAGATTCATTTGGGAAACTGGCCTCGTGAGTAATAAATTTCGTTTTGTATAAAAGATACAGATACGTAATAACTGTTGATCGGTGTACATTTGAGGCCACAGTGCATTATTTACTGCTTAATCTAACTTAGTGCTACAACATTCTAAAATAATACTGAAAATATTATTAAAGAGTGATTCAGTCATAATGTATGAAGGTAAGTCACTTTATACATTTCTTATACAGTATATATAGGGTGTCCCAAAAGATCGTTTACAAACTTTGCGTGCTGGTCTGTCAGAACCATGACGAACAAGTTTTACAAGGAAGTTGTGTCCGAAAACGTGACCAGCCATCGCTAGAGTTCGGTAGCCTGCGTTTTAGCGAACATAATGAAGTGAGAATTGCGTGACTTTCCTCACAGACGACAGACTTCTATAAAGTGGGCATGCAGAAGCTCGTTAAGGGCTATGACAAGTGTTTAAATAAACTATTATAAAAATAGTTAAAAGTACCGTGTTTTTCAGATTATAAGTAGCATTTTTTTCATGAAATTTGGCTCCTGGAAGTTCCTGTAACAAATATAGCAAATGCGAGGTTTATATGAAATTTTCGAGAAAATTTTTTAACTTATTGTTTATGAATTTTACGCGAAAAAAGTTGTACTCTTTTTACAATAAAACAAATTATATATCAGGTTAATAGAATCTGCTAAAGAATAAATATTGAAAATATACAGGGTTACAAGGAAAGTCGACCTAGATATTTAAGGACGTTATTATTTAAGTAGTTGCTGATAGATTTGACCCTGTAACCTACTATCCAAAAGTTAACCGTTTTCTAGAGATGTGACTTTTAAATTAAAAGAAAAAAATATCAGTGTTTGCTCTAATTTCAACTTTTTTAAGGTTTTAGCATCATCTAAAACCTTATTAACGACGGTACAGATGTATGTAACATGTATGTCACACGCCATAACTTTTGAAAGGATTGACCTAGAGGCTTGAAATTTTCTACACACGTAGATCCTATACAGAGGACGGAGCGAAAAATATAGCGAATCATCTAGGGTAGACCAAACCATGTGTTTTTGTGGTATACCCAACTGACTTCCTTTCGAGTCTATAGAGTTTTGATTGCGTTTGAGCAATCTGGATGTCAGAGTTTGACTGTATGACGTCAGAATTTAAAGAACTCCATTTGAAGTATAGCGAATCCTCCCGCTACTGCTCGTAACATTTTGATGCCATAACTTTTGAAAGGATTGACCTAGAGGCATGAAATTTTCTACACAGGTAGGCCCTTTACAGTGGACGGTGCGAAAAATATAGCGAATCCTCTAGGGTGGCCCGGGGCCCCTTAGGGGCCACTTGTATGATTTTCATGGTTCCTTTTTATCTTTTGAACAAAGAGGGCAAAAATCCTGAAATTTCGTAAATTTGTAGTGCGGTTTTAAAAAAAATAAAACCAATATACAATAAGGGCCCCGCCGGAGATCCCGAGGCCCCAAATACAATTGAAGCGATAACATTTGAACGGAACGACCTAGGAAGCTGAAATTTTGAATATTTATAGTGTTGTACTAAAGAAATATAGCAAATATAAAAGAAATGTGATGTAGGCATATGCGGCCCACAATCGCTTGAAGCATACAGTCGTCGAAGCATCAGGTTCGGAAGATTCCTTCCCCAAAACATACATTAAACCAAGCGAGCTCAGCCATAGACTTGGGAGCTCGGGGATATTCGACTCACACCCACTCCCCCCCCTTCGCCCGAGGCCTCAAATACAAATCAAGTTATAACTTTTGAACGGAAAGGTCTAGAAACCTGAAATGTTGTATATTTTTAGTTTGGTACTAAAAAGTATAGACAATATAGAAGGAAGCTAATATAAGCCTCTAGAATTCCGCCAGGGGCCTCGAGGCACCAAATACAATTTAAGCTATAAGTTTGAACGGAAAGGCCTAGGAACCTGAAATTTTGTATATTCATAGTGTGGTACTAAAAAAATATTGCAAATATACAAAAAAGTAATATAGGCCCCAGCAGAGCCCCACAGGCCCCAAACACAAGCAAAGCTACAACTTTTAAACGAAAGGGCTTAGAAATCTGAAATTTTGTTTATTTATAGAAAATTACTTAAAAAATTAGCTAATATACACTAAAAACTGCTATAAGGCTCTTGGGTCTCGACATGGACCCTGAGCCCAGAGTCACAAATCAAGCTATAACTTTTGAACCGGAAGTCCAGAAATCTTAATTCTTGCATATATATTGTGTGTTACTTAAAATTTTAGCTCTTATACACTAAAACTTATATAGTCCTCGTGGGCCCTGACTGGAGCCCTAAACACAGAGCTATAATGTTTGAACGAAAAGGCTTAGAAATCTGAAAATTTATGTACTTATAGTAGTTTACTAAAAAATTTAGCTAATATATACGAAAAACTGGTATAAGGCTCTTAGGTCTCTACAGGGGCCCTGTAGCCCAAATCACCAATAACCTCTAACATTTGAATAATAAAAAAGCCTAAGAACTTGAAGTTGTATATTTTTACAGTGCGTTACTTAAAAATTATAGACAATATACAAGGAGACTGGTATAGGCATCGGGGCCCCTGGAGGCCTCAAATACAATTGAGGCTATAAAATTTGAACGGAAAGACCAACGGTCCTGAAATTTTGTTTAATCACAGTGTGGTATTTAAAAGTTTAGCTAATCTATATTAAAAATTCTATAAGTCTCTTGGCAGGGGAGTTGCGGCTTCAATCTCAAATCAAGCTATAAATTTAAAACCAGAAGTCCAGAAACCTGAAATGTTTTATATTTACACTGAATGAGCATATTATTATGACCACCTGACATGTTTATGCAAATGCGCGCACGGACGTCGCCACAATGTTGCTAGCGGGCTGGACCAATATAATAAGGGAAGCTGAGTGTCATCGACAATGGTGCACTGTTCCATTCTTCAACTATGGGTAAACGACGCGATTTAACAGCCTTCGAACGCGGGATGATTGTAGGTGCTCGGAGCTATAGAGCGAGTATCAGCAAAACAGCAGCATTCGTGGGGTGCTCAAGAGCAGCCGTCGTTAAAGTATTTAAAGACTGGACGGTTAGCCGCAAGACGGGGTCTGAACGTTCGCGTTGTGGGCGCCCGCGGATGGTTGATGTTCGGACAGAACGGAGACTGTCACGACTGGTAAAGGATAACAGAAGGGCAACTGTGCATCAAATCACTGCTGACTTTAATCAGGGGTCCTCCAAAACGGTCTGTGAATGCACTGTCCGTCGCACACTGCATCGCATGGGATACGGAAGCCCAAGACCTGTCCGCACACCTTTGCTGTCTGCAGCCAACAAGTGGAAACGACTCCAAGCCGCTCAGGAGCACAAGGACTGGACTATCGAGCAGTGGAAACAAATCATGTGGTCTGACGAGTCTCGATTCCAGTTACAGCATGCAGACGGCCGCGTGAGAATCTGGCGGAAACAGCACGAAAGCATGGACCCCGCATGCATGAGTACAACCCTTCAGGCCGATGCGGGCAGTGTTATGGTCTGGGGAATGTGTGGCATGTGTTGGGTCCTTTAATACGTGTTGAACAACGTCTGGATGGCACAGCATACCTCCGTATCGTCGCCGATCAAGTCCACCCTGTCATGTTGATAGTGTACCCCAATGGAGATGGCTACTTCCAGCAAGACAATGCGCCATGCCACAGAGCTCGTATTGTGCAGGAATGGTCCCAGGAACATAAGGGGGACTTTACTTACTTCGGTAGCCCCCACAATCCCCAGATCTCACTCCAATTGAACATTTGTGGGACGAAATCGAACGAACCATCAGACGGCTGGATCCACCACCGTCCAATCTAGCAGAAATAGACAGTGCTATCCATCAGGCATGGTGTCAAATTCTTCTCACCACCTTCCAACATCTCGTGGAATCAATGCCACGAAGAATTACCGCAGTATAAAAGGCAAAAGGTGGCCCAACGAGATACTGACAGGGTGGTCATAATAATATGCTCACTCAGTGTTTAATATGTTGCTTAAAATTTAACTATTAGACACTAAAATTGATATAGTCCTCTGAGGCCTCCTCGGCAGGGGCCGCGAGGCTCCAAATACAAATCAAGCTATAAGTTTTGTACGAAAAGGCCTCAGAACCTGAAATTTTGTAATTGTGCCCCTCCACTTATTATAGTCACGAGCCGCTACTGCTCGTAACATTTTGATGCTAAAATCCTTTTATCGTTGGATAACGATGCCTTAACTAATTTTTTTAATTTCCAGACTCTAGGATCCAATTTTTTGCTGTTTTTACGTAGGGTCAGTTTATAAAAATAAATAATAAAACTTGAAAAAACTTGCATGTAGATGTTTTCACTTTATTGTTCCCAACTCTGAAGCACGTTAATTAAAATAAAGTTCCATGGAAGTTATCCTGCAAATTATTTTAATAACTTCTACGTCTTTTTAACTATCCAAAAAGGTATAATACTCTCAGTTAAGTAGGCAAATCAAACACAAAATGACAGAGAAAGCGGTCTCAGACCGCAAAGAGTAAATGTTTATTTAAAAGTCACATATCTAGAAAACGGTTAACTTTTGGATAGTATGTTATAGGGTCAAATCTATTGGCAACGACCTAAATAATAACGTCCTTAAATATCTAGGTCGAGTTTTCCTGTAACCCTGTATATAGTAGTTTTGTTTTTATTATAAAACAAACCTTAATTTAAAAATACTATCATATATCTAAAAAAATTAGAAAGAAACTAATTTAGAAAAGAAAACAAGCTTACCTTCCTGAATCTTTTTTTTTTTTTGCTGAAGAATTGAAACAAACAAGCTCCAATTAGGAGGAATGTACAACAATTTACTTGAAAATGTCAGTGGTTTTTTTCTTATGTGCAAACAGGGAGGCTCATTTTAAAATAGTACGAAGATATTTATTAAACGTCACGTTTAAGTGCCCTGAAAGCTAATGTTAATATCAAACGGAGAAACGAAATCCACAGATCAAGCTTCAAATGAAATTCGACCACAATATTAAAGATGCTTGCTTACCTTTGAAATGAATTATACAAATACTGTACACGAACGAGATACGAATGAAGTAAAAGGCTTGCTTTCGTCTTATTAATTACAACAGACGTAACCGATTAACTCCATAAAAACAACTCGAAATGGAGTGGATTTATTTGGAAACTAAAGAAAGTAAAATTTTATTTACAACCATAGCAGTTATTCCCAGTCTTAAATCTTTAGTGTTGGCAAAATGATGTAATGCGATGCCTTGGCACTGAGTCCGTAACCACATAGTCCTCAAACCAACATGATGATGAAGATGGACCGAGGACAGGCCACTTCACCACAATTGATGGGATGGTGTTACCTGAGAGGGCCACTATGGAATGTCAACCTGGCATTATTAACCTGTTGAAAGGATTCTCTCGTTAGGTCAACTAATCGTCAACAACAAAGAAGATCCAGATGATTTATTGAATATCAGGGTTCAGTTGAGATGTCTTGCTGACTTTTAATGGTCAGTGATTTAGATGCTCTATATATACTCACTGAGTCTTCAGTTGCTTTCCATTTGCTTGCAGCCAGTCATCCCATAAATATATATTATTTAAAAAAGAAATTCAACTCATAAAAATAAATTGATTAAACTAAATCAACGATTTTAACATCTTTTGCTAAATCTTAAAAAAATATCTCAATTTAATAATGGAAATGAATTTTTCTTTAAATATTTTAAGAAATGGGAAAAATGCGTCATAAATTTTTATCTTAATATTTTCGATTGGCTAAAGGATTGAAAAAAAGAAAATTTCCAATTGCTTTCATGAGGTGCCGAAATTCTGGAATTGGTATCCAAAGATAAGATTCTCTGGATTTGTTTCACACACTGACTCGCATCGATTTACATGTAGGAACACAGAATTTGAAGACGAAATGAGAGAAAATGCTATTAGAATTTGAAAAGATTTTCCTGGTATAGGGGAATGAGGAATGCGATAAAATAGAATGCAATAAACTTAAAACCACTTTATTGTTTTATGAAGATAGAATCTGCTGATAAAATATCTTATCGCAAAAAGTTAGCAGTCTATAATCTCCTGAAAAACTTTTTAAGATATCGTTTGTTTATTTTTACGTACTTTCAGCAGTTTGTTTCAGCGGCATGCTTTTATAATCAAAAATTTAGTTCTTCGTTAATTATTTCTTGGTTAATGGTGACACGACTTCTGAAAGTAAACAGTCTGTGAAGAAGTCAAAACGGAATGATGCAGTAGCAGGAATAAAAATACAGTGTGGTCCATACTATCAAATCGGCCTTGGTGGCTCAGTGGTTGCGTGATCGCCTCTGATTCCCAAGTACGTGGGTTCGATCCCGGCCGAGGACGACGAGGATTTTTCAGGGGGAAATCCTGAGGTCACGCACTTCCTTCGGAAGGGAAGTAAAGCCGTTGATCCCGTGTAATCGTTTGCCGGCTGCACGTTAAAGAACCCTTGCGAGGCAAAATTTGCGGCCCCTATAACGCCGTCCTGAAATGACCATAGCAGTTGAAAAGGACGTTAATACCAAACAAACCAAACCAAACCAACCATACAATCAAAACTCCAGAAAATCAATTACATAAAGTAACTTTTACATAATTGCAGAAATTTTTATTGAAAAATAGAATTTAGAATATTTTGCATTTACAAATATAGATATTCTTTATCAGGAACGCAGATAAAGTGTTTATTATAATGTCCGATATCGTCGTTACCACTGCACACATATCGGCTAACTTGCAGCCCATTCATCAAACTTGTACAAAGATGTCGTGTACAATCGTGAAAGGAAAAATGAACATCGCAGGCGGTGTTCGAAACGGGCTTTATCTTATTAAGTTCCGTGAAATCATGAATGGAGTGCAAACGTACAAGCATCTGGAATATTTTGGTCACATGGCATAAAAGATATGGAAAAAGAATTATTCCACCAAATGTTTAGGAGTCATGCTCAAATTAGGCTCATGTCTCCGGTTAATAAATATGACATTGAAAAGTTGTAATAGATCTTTTATTTTAAAATCTTTCAAAATATTTTACATAACACTCAAATGTATCTTTCGAAATTTATCATCAAACCAGTTCTTTCATTGTTTCTTTTGGAAGTGGCGCGAACTCATTATTCCACGCCATCAACAGCTCTTGATCGCCTGGAAATCCTTTCAGATTATTCTTCATCTAAAGGAACAAGGAAAAGTAACATGGAGCAAGATCAGGGACTTATGAAAGCTTAATTCCTAAATGGTCAGTGTAAATATTTGACCGGTGTGTAAGGCATTGTATTGCTGAAAGAACTAATTCTTGAGTCTTGAGCACGGGCGGAAGTTTGTTAGCACTCGACGGACACGAGGCATCCATTATTCAGTGACTGCTTTGAGACATACACTTTGCGGTGACTGCCTTCTGAGTTTCCAGCACCAGGCGGACACCCCAACTCCCCTCACGCTAAAGAAAAGAGCAACCATTCTTTTTTCACAGATTTTCATTTCCTCACAGAGACAGGTGCATCTCAATCTTCAAATACCCATATCTTATTCTGCGCTTTAGTTGGCACGTCGTAGTAATAAAGCTACATTTAGTCACTTGTTGCAATGCTGTTAACATAGCGAGATTTCTCATGGTCAAATTTCTTCAGCACATCCTCTTACTTAACACGATAGGTTCTTTGTGGGTTTTCTTACTTGAAATTGATGGTGGAGGATATCCTATAATTGCCGTTGCAAGGATATTGAAAATTTCTTTTAACTGTCCATAGACAAACGCCTATTGGCCTCAAGAATTTTTTCGGATTTTGGCTTTTTTTTTCGTGGCAGGATGGCCTGAATAAATAATTTCAATTACCGCCTGAATATGATAAATTCATGAGGACAGTCCTCTCCAAACACAGGTGGTCAATTCTACCAAACTCTCAACCCTAACACTTGAGGTGATATTATCTGTATTCGTTTTTTGACCAAGACTAAACATAGTACGGTTTTCGAGCTAGTGCGGTTCATGACTAACTAGTGGTCGATCTATTGGGGAAAATACAGTTTTGAGCTTGTCTCAGTGTACGTGAACGCGTTCCCCCGTAGAAAAGTCGGTTGCGCCGTAATGCAAAATTTCCCCAGTACCCTTTGTAGATTTTTAATAAAACCTCTTCTGAATTTCTTTCATCACAGCTCTACAATTTTGGATTTCTTTTATCGGATTTCATGCATCCAGTTCAGCTTTGGTTTAAAAAAGTTTCGATTAATGCAAATTCGAAGAAAAATTGCAAGTTCCCAGTTTGCTTTAGTTAAAACGTTGGACTGAAAAAAATTGATGTAAGCATCGAAGCAGTCAACCTTGCAGCGAAACAACAAAACAATTGATTGAGACAAATTAGTCACACTAATTGAAATTTTCGATTGAAATGGGAGAAACGGATTAGGAAAAATAGAGAGAGAGGTCAGAGAGAGAGAGAGAGAGAGGGAGGGGGGGGGGTTGTTGTTGGTGGGTGGAGAAGGTAATTGTTTCTGGAGCAGAAATCGAGGCTATCCTTTCGTCTGTAGGAGTTGAGCCTGAAGAAGTGGCTTATCGTTTTCTCCCATTTAAAATTTTTGCTCTTCAGACGGCAAAAATGTGGCCGATTTACCTCGGGAGCGTTTTTGCTAATTGCGTTCTGCGTTCCATTGCTATTGGGTGTCAACATCTTTTGGGCGAACGTTATTACCATGAAAATAAGGGGGATTTTTGATATTAGGAAAATTTTCCTTTTATCTATTTGTAACAAGGCACGGGGAAAGTCCATGAATATTTAATTTCTTCCCCCCAGAGAGCTGAGAGGCATAATTGGAGAGCGCGTGTTTCAACGCGGTCATTATTTCCGAGGCCGTAATTACACGGCGAAGGAGGCGGCGGTGGGCGACGCTTTTTATTTGTTCTTGACAGTCATTACGGCTGCTCCTCTCGGGGGAAGTTAAGAGGCCGGCTCTCGTTGGTCACTTGCCAAGACCCGGCTGCGGTCGCCAACCGACTTTGGACCACCCCTACCCCGAACGTCTCCGCTTCCCCCTCCTCCCGTTGCTCCGGCGCAGCCGACTTTTACGGACGTTTTAATTGTAACCGCGAGCCAAAGCGCGCTTTTCTTATCTCCTGCTCTCGAGTCGTTTGCGCCAGAAATTGCAACGGTGGCTGACCATTGGACGGAAGGTGAGCCCTCTTTTAACTTCCTCTCCTCCCGATCTATTCAGATAGAATGAAAGAGAAGAAGAAGACGAGAGTGAGGGAGAGAGAATGTCTGTGACGGCCGTAGAAATGACTTGAGTGCACGCTCCAATACGCTTCTATTCTGAGTCACGGATTAAGATGTTGAGAAAGGGAAGTGGGTGAAAGAAAAGATGAAAAAAGAGAAAGGAAGGAAGAAAGTGTGCCACAAGAAAACTTGAAATACAAAGATTGGATAGGGTAACAATAGAACGAGAAATGAATAGAACGAATTGTAACTAAAAGAGGAAGCGAGAGAGAAAGTGAAGTAAGAGGAAGATCGACAAAGAAAATAACACTGAAGGAAGAAGACAAAAAGAAAAGAAAAGGGAATATTAAAGAAACGGATGAAAATGAAACTCAACCAGAAGAGATCTATATATGTATATAAAAACGGAAGCGTAAAGTAAAATGAAAAGAGAAAAAAAAATATTACAGAGAAAATTTTATTTATGAAAATAAATGGAATAAGACAGTCAGAAAAATCGAAGATAAATTAGGAGAAGGCAATAAAGCAGATAAGGAGGAGGAGGAGACTCAGAAAGGGAGAAGGAAAGCGAGAGAGTTAAATTGCCGGGAAACGAAACCAGACAAAAGAGGATAAAAAAAAAGAAAAAAAAAAAGAAGTAACCCCAAGATAGGAGCCAGTGCGAGAGGAGTTAAAGAGAAGACGAGTACGAAAGGAGAGAAGATATCTTAGTTTCTCCTTCCATATGGTCTTCAAATTACCGGGGAATCTTTTGTATAAAAGAGAAATAAATTTTATCAAGCGAAACGGTTCTCATTAATCTTGGAGACGACTTCTTTGCTAAGTGCGTAGCCGTCCTCCTCCTCCTCCTCATCCTCCTTATCACCCAACAAGTTTCGAGAAATGCAAATTCTTTCTCGTTTTCCATCTCAGCCGGATGTTATTCACTCACGTGGACAATTGCCACGTGCTACCAAAATTATGATCCCAGTTTATTCAATCCATTTCTGCTGATAAGCTTTATGAGCGCATAGGAAAACTCAACCTGTTTAAACACTACATAGGAACATTACGGCGTGAGATACACTGAGAGCAAACAAAACATGAACAGCAGAAGAGATGATGCCACACTAATGAGATTCTACGGTCAGATTCATGCGAATGAAATAATACTATGATCATCAATACGCCCTCATTGTATAACAATGTTTAATAAAGATACAGATGTCAATATCTTCACGCTCAAACATTAATAACTCTTCCTCCTTTCGTCGATCACACAAACAACGAATATCACCTTCAGGAATGACATTTCATGATGTAGGAGATTGATGGGCGCGGATGATAGGTCGTCCAATCCAGTTCCACACATGCACGATTAGAAAAAGATCTGATGAGCGTACTGGTCAGGGAAGTTGACGGGCATGCTCTAGAGCATGTTAAATTACACGATCTGCATGTGGATGGGCATTGTCTTGCTGGAACAGCACGTCTCCCGCGTTGTCCAAAAAAGGAAACGGGATGGACTGGACGTAAGATGCAGAATTCAATGACCGATCCACAAACACCAGACGTAAGTAACTATTGAAAGACACAATACCACATACTTATACTCGTTTAGAACCCGTGTTTCGAAAACGTATACACTATGGAAAGTGCCTCTCATTCGTCTTCGACGGACACGTATACGACTATCATTCATGATGCCAAGACAGAAACGACTTTAATCACTGAACACCACCAACCTCCATTCATTCCTCCAAGTAGCCTGTTCTTAGCACTATTGGAGGCGCATCTAACTGTGTCGTATTGTAAGTGGCAGTCTCGCCAAAAGAGCTCGTAACCGCATTCTTGCTTCCATGAGACGATTGCGTATAGTCAGAGCTGACAGATGGGATGTGAGTGTGGCTCTGATTCGAGTGGACGTGACTGCCTCGTCTGCTAGATAAGACTTTAGAATGCGCCGATCATCACGTTCATCCGAAATGCAATGTCCTGAACCATGTTTTCAACAGCCATGCAATACAGACACTTCTCTTCCAAGTCTGCGCAATTTGGCCATAAAGCATCGATCAAATATTTAGGGAAACATGAATACATAACTGCATCAAACAACTTCTCATGTTCCTTAATCCCCCGAACTCAATGCTATTGAGCCTCCATGGAGGAACTGGAAGAGCGTGTTCATCTTTAATATTTGGCCAATATTCCTTGAAGGGAATATTTAATTCGTTTGCATATTTCAACGTTACGTCTTATAAATGCAACCCTATAAATGCAACGTGATTAGCTCAAAATCTTAATAACGTGATTTGCTCTTGATGTCTGTAGGCATATCGAAAGTGAGATAATTATATATCTTCAGAATGTTCGTAGAAAACTTTGCATTGGAAGAAGAGTTTTGTGGCTTCGCCTTACGGCTACATAAAATGATTTATTTTATGGCTCCGCTTTAAGATTTAGAACGGATAGCTAGTTTTTCATAAAAAAAAGGAATTTTTTTTCTTTCAAAATAATCAATGAGCATTCTTTAGCACTGAGATTCCTAGTGCCCGTAAATACTTTCAATATCGGCCTCGGTGGCTCAGTGGTTGCGTGATCGCCTCTGATGCCCGAGGACGCGGGTTCGATCCCGGCCGAGGACGACGAGGATTTTTTTCAGGGGGAAAATCCTGATATCACGCACTTCCTTCGGAAGGGAAATAAAGCCATTGGTCCCGTGTAGTCGTTTGCCGGCTGCACGTTAAGAGGCAAAATTTGCGGCCCCTATAACGCCGTCCTGAAATGACTATGGCAGTTGAAAAGGACGTTAATACCAAACAAACCAAACCAACCAAACCAAATACTTTCAAATTGCATTTATCTTTTTTCAAAAATAAACTGAAGATCGTGCGCTCAAAAATGTACGTGTATTTGACGTTTAATTTTTTTGATTGTGAAATTTTAAATTTTTATGGATAATGAGATTTTCCTTACAGATACACGGGAAAAAATATTGATATGGTGGAGTGTATATTTCACAGGCCTTCCACTTTAGATCAAATTAATACTACCTGAGATAGAGAAAGAAGCAATTAAATAGTTTTCTTTAATAATAGATTCAAAGATTGTTTACATTGATCTGGAGCATATTAACGTTACAATTTTATTGTTGGGTCTGAGTTGACGATTTAACTAGAAATTAATCCTCCCGAGGAGAGTACAGAAAAATAGCGGAAGCCCAGAGTTTATCTATTTTATCCGCATTTTTTAACTCGCATTTTTAAAGAAAAAAGATTTAGAAAATGGAAAAGAGCCTTATCTTCGTTCGTTTCTCATCATTTCCGCTCGAATGTTATATCACATGGCATCTGTTGCCACTTAAAAACAAAGGCCACGTGACCGCCATCCTATAACTCCAATCCCACTGGAACAGTTTAATGCAGCCGTAATAATAAATGTAGATCTTGTTTAAAGGAATCTGCATGGCAAATTTCACTCCTTTAAGTAGAGGGTGTCCTAAAAAGAATCGAGGGTTTTTAAAATTAAATAGCAGGCAAACAGTAACAGTTATTAAAGTTATTTTTGCAGTGGATTAATGTGTGAGATCAGGAATTTGTTTTGAATTAACGGTTTTTTTGTGTTTTGCAGCCCGTTCTTTTCGGACTGCACGTAATCACATTCTTAACGGCCTGCAAGTTTGGTAACGTAATAGCCGACCGCGTTGTCCAACGATGCCCGACAACTCATGCGCAACACTACCAATTCGTGTAATTTTCTCGTACAACTGTTTTACTGTATTCGGATGCGGGTGAATTGTTTTTGTTATAGATAAGTTATCAAAGCGAAGAAAATTTCTTACGAAACTATACGAAAAACATTTACTGAAAATGTTAAGTTGTTTATTGGGAAATGCCCTTTAAACAAAAATTAATTAGTGAGGTGAATGAAGTTTGAGTATTCAGTTCACTAATATCGTTCCCATGATATTATAGCACACGATGTCCTCTTCTCAATATTATTAAGTAGCGGAAAAATGAAACTACTTATTGGTTTTACCATATCCATTAATCTTTCCCCTTCGTATTTTCAAAATCCTTTGATGTATAATGTTGAAATTTGGTACGTAAGTTGCTACAGGCATACCTTACTTCACTATTTAATTAGTTTTGATTTGGTCTGCTGGGGCCGGAGATATGGGTCGAGATTAGAGGGTTCCATCTGGTCAATATAGGCATATAAAGGAGTGAAAATCGGTATCATATTCCTCTAGACAAGATCTACATCACAATTAAGAATGAACCGAATTGTCCCACTGGATCGGAGTTATGGGGGTAAGGGTGACGTGATCTTTAGAAAATATTAACATTTTTCAAATGGCAACAGATGATGATAAGATGGTTTGGTTTGTTTGGTATTAACGTCCTTTTCAACTGCCATGGTCATTTCACGACGGCGTTATAGGGGCCGCAAATTTTGCCTCGCAAGGGTTCTTTAACGTGTAGCCGGCAAGCGTCTACCCGGGACCAACGGCTTTACTTCCCTTCCGAAGGAAGTGCGTGATCTCAGGATTTTCCCCCTGAAAAAATCCTCGTCGTCCTCGGCCGGGGACGAACCCGCGTCCTCGGGCATCAGAGGCGACCACGCAACCCCCGAGCCACCGAGGCCGATAGATTCGATAGGAAATGGTGAGAAACGAGAGAATATAGTTCTTTAGAATATTCAAAATATTAAGTTCGAAAAAAATCTATTTTCTGATAAAAAAAAAATTGAGGCTAAAAAGTGGCGATAAAAACGGATACAAAATAGATGAAGAGGGTAAAAATGTAGGTGGTATTTGTACCATTGTTTTTATCCAATTTTCACTCCACTTTTAAGGGGGCAAATTTCCTTAAATTCTGAGCTTCCGATACTCTCCTATAATTTCATGGGTAGATGAAGTTTTGTTATTACTAAGAAGCATAGGAATGAAGCTCTCCGTCTTCCTGCCCATCTGTTTCCTTCATATTTTCAATAAAGAGAATAACAATCTTGTAGAGGATATTTATACCCAACTTTTTTCTCTTTCTTTATAGCTCACTTTTTATGCTTCATTTGATTTTATGTTTTCGCCACATAGTTAAAAATTAGGCTAATATTATATCAGTTGTGGTTACTAAATATTAAAAATTTACAGTTAAAAATAGTTATCATCATTGTCATCATCATCATATCATCATATTAAAGACTTATTAATCTACTGTTGGATTTAGGACTCCTCCAAACTTTTCCATTGTGCTCGATCCCCAGCTTTACTTTTCCAATTGATGCCCATCAGTTTCCTGATGTCTCGCTCCAAATTAATAGGACTCAAACTTTCTATCATGTTGTAGGGAACGGTTCTGCTACGGAAAGAAGAGATCACTATATGCGCCTCATTTATCGCCTTGGAGCTCTGTAAGCGATTGAATTCGTTAACCAATCAAAAATAAAATATACTGGATGATGGTTAAGTCTAAAGATTATGCAGGGTGCTTTCAGATTGAAGATTAAGATAAAAGAATAAAAAAGTTGGTAGGCGAGAACTGTGAGTACAATCTTATTATAGATCAACATTAATTTCATTAACACATATTTTGGGCTGTGGATCAGACTGGAGCTATATAATATAATTTAGGAATTATCTTCGATTTAATAACTGCTACTTATTTCTTTTTATAGTTCGATTCAGTTAAGAAAAAAACGGTGATCCTTGCTGTCCAAGCACAGCAGGTTTTTAAAACTTTAATGTTGATAGATCAGTTGTGCCACATGTGACTCAAATGGCCTTGACTAGCCTGTTTTTTAAGCAGAGCAAACACAGCAAAAGAACTTTTTTATTTTATAAAGATATCTTATGTTTTTTAAAAAAATCTTGTTTATTTTTAAAATTCAACAACGATGGAATGTAAGGGGACGCAAAAAATTATGGGAATGTCAAGCATTTTCCATTAGCCTTTACGTTGACAGGACTCTTCAACTGATAAAATCTCAACGCTGACTGGTGTTTTTCCTACCTGGGCCGAACTGTAGTAATGAATTGTCCTAATTTTTTATAAGAAAATAATTTGTTTGAGTCACTAGATTTCTAATCGAAGATCGAAGTTTATTCCAAGGATTTTATACCCCGTTCTTATTAACAGTTAATATTTTGAGATTAATTTTATACCCCGTCCGTGTTAATTGCCATAAGTAGTTTGGAAACCATTTTTTTTAAAACATCAACGGCCTTATCAATTCGATGTAAACTTTTACTCTCATCTGCAATTTGATAAAAGAATGTCGTCAACAAACGCTTAGATATTCATCGATAATGGTAAGGAAAAGATGGAATTAACTAAAACTACAAAGAGAGCAATGCCAAAGACTTTACATCGGCGAGAATTTGAAAACATCAATCGACATGCCACATGGTATTCAACCATTCCTGAAGAAATAATCTATTAAATCTAACATCGGCTTCTCAATGCCAAGAGCTTTAAGTTCTTCTAAAGTTTAATCCCTTGGAAAGGCGTCAAAGGCAAAAATAAAAAAGTTCTTTTTCTGATCAAGATTCTTGGCAGCTTGCAAGTTGATGTCGACTAATAAATTAAGTGTGGACAATTTTAGTTGGCTTTGTTTGATTTGTATGACCTTTCAAAGCTCAGCCAACAATTATTACTTTCTCCATTTAAAAAACTAGAAAAAGTTACGCGGCTTTGCTCGGGTTGGCTGAATATAGCAAAACCAAGGTTTTTATGGTAAATTTTAGGATAACAAAATTAAAGCTATTTTTGGCAAAACTTCACTAATCTGTAGGGTATTATTATTGAAAATCCCAAATATGAATGTATTATCAATTAAAATGTAATTATAAGTTAATAGATAGTTAGTTATCTTCCAAAACTTTTCTGTAGACAACATGAGCATGCTAGTTACTTTTGCCCATGTGAAAACCACGAATTATCCAAATTGACTCCCGATACTTTAAATGGTTATCTGTCACGGAAATCGGATCCTGATGTGATTTCCCGCGACACTGCCTGCTATTACCGCTCACGTATATTCACCCGTTCGAAGGCGGGGGAGGAGCGGGGCAGACAGTGTCGTCATACCATGCAACACGGATCAACCAATCGTCTCATAGAGAAACTTCGTGACAGTCGATCGAAGTTGTCTTGGCGGGAGATTTCGCCAAGGAAGAGGAGAGTGACCCCGACGACGGAACCGAATAGGCGCAAAAGAGGCAGTCTGAGTCCAGAGGAAAAAGGACTCTACGTCGTCGCAGCCGAAAGACGGGAACGCACGGAGCCTCAGCCGGGCGAAGGCATCAAAACACGGAGTCGTCAGTTCGTTACGCCGAGACGAGGCGTGTTCAGCGGGGAAGCCCCGCAGGCGGCGATTCTACCGACGAGCCATCCCGGTAAAAGCAGTGCTTCAGCTAGTGCGAGTCCGTATGAAGCATTCCCGAGAGTTACGTTGGGCAGAGCGCTCTCCACTGCAACAACTTACAACGTAAGTACTTTGACGTTAATGGGTTGTGACCCCCGTATCTGGTCGAATGTGCTAAGTGACTTTTACGGCAGGGAGTTCGACGGGCGCTCGACGATACAAGGCCGTTTTCCGGCGGGCTTGTACGCCTATATGACGACACAATACGGGTTTGCTTACCTAATGTAAGTAAAAATAATATTGTCTTGTGGAGCTTTACGCTCGTGCTTTAATGGAAAAAAAAAGAGGTAAAGCTATTGCCAAACGTTGTGACCAAGAGTTGGATGGGAGCTTTAATTTTAGTTGTGTAATTCTGATTAGTTACGTAATCCACTCTTTTCTTTTAGTGCCTGTCCGCACGACGAGTTATTATTAACAACGAATTGTGTAAGTTTATTGGTTAAGACTTTTCTATTGAAGGATATTTTGTGAATACTCGGTATCTGTGTTAAGTTTCCGAGTGGACTTTGACATTGTGTGGATTTGCATATCCAGTGCTCTTCGAACTTTTTCATTAAATATTCCCATAAGACTGACTGAACTTTATGTTAATCGGCTGGTATTGTATCTTTTAACTATTTATTAGTGACAGGTGTTTCGTTCCGAATTCCGGCCGCAGGTTTGATACTTGCTAAGTGTTTCGTTTTGGATCAGACATAACTCTCAGAACAGGCCATGCCTGAAGCTATTTGTGAATTTAGTCAAGTGAAAAGTGCTTGCTCTTAATTGTCTAATTAGCCATACGTTTTAGTCTAAGTGTTTTTAGAGGCAAAGTATGGATTTTTGTAATAATTGTTATAGAGAATAAGTAGTGTAATTATTTAATCGTTTCTTATTACTTTGTGTAGTTAAGCAAGTGTTAGCTTTTAGTTTATTCATTGAAATATTTGGATTTTGTGTATTTTTGTAAATGGCCGGTCAACCCGGTTAGTTATTGTATAATTATTCTACCTGCGGATGTTCATTGGTTTTTGATAGTAGTATACAACTCAAGTGAAAATGGTATCTTAACGTATAAGTTTATTTTGGAATTAGTTTAGATCCAGTTTTGAAACTTACCTGATTTTTTGTTTATTGATTGACCTTATAATTCTTGCAAGTTATTTCTATCAACCTTATATGTTTTTAGAGCTGGAGTTATAGCTCTTTATCGTTATTCTGTGACCGTTTTGCTTACTACAAGGTTTTTGGTTGATTTATCTTTTATTAAAGTTTATTTTTTTGAACCTTACCCTGTTTACGTGAATACTTAATTTTCCACTGCGTTTTCCATTATACTCTGCAAACACACGTTACATTATCCTTGCGCTTTGTGGATTCCCATAGTAAATGCAAGCCGAAAGGAAGCTGGATTCGTTTGAAAGAAAATTGAATATCATTCTTTTCGATTGGAATGCGAGAAATCGGAAAATCAGTACCTTTTGCGCAACCAATGATGATAGAGCCTCAATGACATGGTCATGCATATATTTCACATACATTCTAGTTCATTTCAAAGTTTTGGTGGATCAATAGTGCGCAACAGAACAGTTGGAGAGTCAACTTTGAATTCAATACAAAGTTGACGCAATCCAAGAAATTTTTGAGAAACTCGATTGGAAATCTTGTCTCATCATTATCTTCAAGGTTCTTATCCACAGAATTTATACACATTGCTCGTACCAGGAAGCTGTTCCATAATTTATTCGTTAATTATGTGCACTTGGTAAATTCTTGAAGCAAATATTGCTCTCACGCATAATCATCGCCGTAGTTCAATGTCTTGAAATACCACGTCTGGTAAGTTGATGTTTCAATTAACATCTTGCTAGATCTTCCCTTTGGCAATCTTCAAGAGTTTGTCTGCAAAATCTTTTGCTTGTGGGTCATTTTGCAACATAAGTCGCTCGTTTATTTTGATACTAAAATTAACACATTACGCCAAAGTGTAGATTTCTGCAGAATTAAATTTCATCTTAAAACATTGGCAATGAAAATTATTAAGTAGTTAAAAACCTTTCCCGTTATCACGACTTTTTATGAGAGAAATTAAATAAATTGTAAACTGCTCAATTTGGAGTCGTGGATAGAGAAAGGAGGAGTACACAAGATTGAATGTTCAATAAATTTAATTCCTTCTTGGTCAAAATAAATGAGTTTGCACAATGTAAATTGAAACGTAATGTAGACAAAGTTCAGTTTTATACGACATGTAATCCAAAGTTCATTGAAGCCATCCAGGTGGCGAACGTACAGAGAGGGAGGCGTGCTTCAATGCTGAGAGTAAAACGCTTGACGTGGCCTGTTTCCTGGTCACCACCAACTCGGGAGAGTGGCGACCCTCTTGGGTTTGTATGAGCGATGTCCACAACTGCAGTGAGAGACGTAATATACAGGTTGTATAAAATGTCTGGTATCATGGCAGATATCTCAAAGCTGCCAAGTAGACGAGATCTGATGAGTGTGGTTTATAGACAATAGGGGTGGGGAATTCATTGCCGCACTCAAATTTGACTTTGACCCCCAAATCTAAGGTCATCCATTTGCTAACTCGAAAACTATTAAAGATAGAGAAAAATTTACAATTGCAAACCTGTAGAGCAAGACCACATTAGTCTAAAACAATTTTTAATCCCACCCTTCCCCTTGAAAGATTTTGAGAAAATGGGAGAGAAAGAGTCATTCAAGGTCAATCACTTAATGAGCCGTCCCAACGGTATGCTTCACTGCAATTCAAATGTGTTAGAAACCTCAGCCAACCTGGGCAGCCCAAGCTGACCTTGAATGGCTCTTTCTCGCCCATTTTCTCAAAATCTTTCAAGGGAAAGGATGTGATTAAAAATTGTTTTTAGACTAATGTGTTGTTCTACAAGGTAGCAATTAGAAAATTTTCTCTCTTTAATATTTTCGAGTTAGCAAATGGATGACCTTAAATTTGGGGGTCAAAGTCAAATTTGAGTGCGGCAATGAATCCCCCCCCCCCATTACCTATAAATCACACTCATCTGTTCTAAGAAACTGTTTTGAAAATTCGATCTCTGCCTGAAGCATGCTATTGCGGTTCATCGAGGCGAAGGATGTAACTATTGAAAAGATTTGTCCGAGGGAATTGTCATTGACTAACAAGGAGATTCCACGTATTCTGACTCACCGAATTTAATAAAACAAATTCTACGAGTAACTTTCATCCAATTAAATAACCACGCAAAACCATTCGATACACTTCTCAAAATTTTCTGAGAAAAAATCCATAAAGTTTTTCATGGATGACTGCACTTTATAAACAGCGGAATTGTAGAGTAAGATTGTATTAAGTTGTGCTAGTCTAGGGGTAAAATGTGAGATCTTATTTTGCAGGTATGGGTTCAAATCCCATCTTCGTCAAATTATTTTGTTCTTTCTTCCTAAATTCTTTTTTTTTAAATCAAAACCGACGAGTCAGAGTACGTGGAGTCTTCTTGTAAGAGGTGTTTGGCGGAAGATTCATCAAACAGGTTTCAAGAATGGATCAAAGTAAATTTAACATCGTTGATTAATGTATAAGAAAAAGGCGAAGGCAGCAATCTTCCGGAATGAATATTGTCTATGTGTGAGATAAAATTTAATTCACAGATTTTGAAATCGACGTCTTTTTACTTGGGATGATTGGATACCGTTTCAATGTCTATTTCCCCGGCGAGTCCATGGGTCTCATATAATATTATGCTTCTGTATAAATTTATTTCAAGAGATCCGAGAGCGGAAATGGACAGGTAGCAGCGGAACAGAATTACTTTAACTTTAGTTAGGCGTCTAGAAACAGATTTATTCATTCATTTAGATTACGCCAAGGATTAAATGGATTATCAAAAGTGAGCTACAAAGAACATCAAGAATATAAGCGGTCAGAGATTTTCAGCTTGTCAGGGCACAATGTACTTGCAATCCTATTGGGGCAGGATTAATGATATTTCATTCATTTCATGTGAAAACTGCCATGAACGAATTTTTGCTAAACATCGAGCATGTGGACAACTTAATGACCAACAGGGTGCAAAATATTTTTATTGAGTGATAAATCTAGTAAAAAAATTAACATGAGGTAAAATATTTCCTTCAAAACTATACATGAAACGTAATTCAAGATGTAGAATTATGTGAAGCGTGTGTCGAAACTGCTGCTGGAATTATCTTCACGAAACCACTTATACAGAAAAAAAGAGTTTATGATAAAAGTGATTTTTTTGACATTAAGTTATGATTCAAAATGTTAGGTATTTTAGAAATCCACAATAATTTTTAAAAATGCATTTGAACTTAACTATAAAATGAAAAGAAAAAATTCACTTAGCATATTAAAAAAAAATTGTTGAACGTCTATGTGCTTATGGAATATCATTAGAAATTTATTATTCGAAATCCTTTCTTCCATCTCTATCGTGTCTTTTGCCCTTTTCCTGTAATGTCGTTTGTGTCTTTGAGGAGGAGGAGGCGGAGAAGGTGGATGTGGAGGAGGATTTCTCTCGGCCAAAGCCGAAGCGAAAAGATTCCCGACGAGATTTCGGCGATGGAGTCGCTAAAGGATGAAACGGCGTCTCTCCGGCAACGAATTTGCACTAAACGGTGAAATGCAGCGGAAATATAAGGTTTTAATATCAACACGAGCTTTTCTCTAAATTCACATCAAATAAGTTAAAACCACTCCGAGCGGAAGTAAATAGGATTTGAACAACTCTGTTCCGCTTCGCTAGACGATAGAGTTGCCGCCAATCGCTAAGGTGAATGGCAAAGATTTTCCTCCCTTATAGTCTGCATTTCTTTATTTTCTTCTTTCACTTCAACATTTTTTATTTCATCTCTGGCTACTTCATTAATTTTAACTTGAGCCCTAGAGCGAAGCATGATTTGTAAACACACATTGTTTGCATCCGTATATTTCTATTAAGACCGTGAAATGGAATCTTGTGTTTATTTCAAAATTTAATTTGTTTTCAAAACTTGCATAAAGAAAAACCTGTAAGAGAATACAGACTGAATAGGATGTAGTTCTCTGAGTTCTCCTCTGAGGGTTGCGTTGCTTCTTACAAGATTTAACGAAATTGAATCACTATAATTTGTAAACATCATTATCCTTACATAAGACAAATACTGACGAATTAATAAAAAATTGTTAACAAAGTGATAAATGAATACCGGAGATAGTGCTGCAATATAAGGTATTCATTATTAAGAAGAAAAAAATTCCCGCGATCTGGATTCGACCCAGAGACCGCAAGTATCTTCTAACTCGTCACCTCTGCCAACTAGGATATCGCGGACATGGTGCAGCAAAGCTATCTGTCTCTACTGTATAGTCCAACTATCTCTATGGAAGAAGTAGATAACATAAGCTCAACGGACAAGTCATGAGAATACTTCCTCTTGCAATAGATCACGTGGCCATGACTTTGGCTAAGTTCATCAGCCTTAGTTCATCATTAGCCCTTAGTTCATCATTCGCCCTGCTTAGCCTCATTGCACAGGTCCTTTATTTATAAATAATATTTCTTGTTAAAAATGCGCTTGTTCACCATGTGCTCAAGAACTTGTCATAGAAGAAATTATTACGATTCTTCTGATGAAAATTAATTTTGCATTAACTGCAAAAAAAGGCCCTTTGAAAGGCATATCAATTTAATAGTAATTCATTTAACAGCGGCCTCAGTGCGAGACTATATTTTACTTTAGCTTGTTTCCATGGTAACGCAGTGATTGACAGTTCTCATGATTCACTGATTGGAGTATAAATAGTTAAATAGATACCCAGTGATAAAGCAGGTATTCGGCTTTCTGATGGTTTAGAAAGGAGGAATTTCTGATTTGCTGTTCGGAATGGCTGAATTGGTAGATGAGACAAGCTAGATAATCTTATTATTTGGTTCGAATACATTTTTCTTTTCATTTTTCATCTTAATAAATATTTTGATAGGAGAAAGAAAAAAAACTCTTGTCCGTATATAAAACAAAAACCTCTTGTCCATAACTTTGGTGGACAAAAGTTTTTTTATTTCTCCTATCATGTTATTTATTCACACTGTTTGGTTGGTTTCTACTTTAACAAATATTATTGCAATTTTATTTCTAAATGAACAACAGTGAGTATCAGAAACGTATTGAGAATTTTATTTCTTGGCACAAGTAAATGTGATGTAAAAAGTTTCCAGAAGATGGGGCTTAGTAGAAGCCCAAATCAAATTTCAATAAGACGTGTTTCTTTTCTTATCTACTACTGAAAGTACAAGATAATAGAACTGAAATTTATTGTTTATTTATTACTACCAGGATACAGATGTTTTATCGCCAAAAATAGATGAAAAGGCCATATTTTACATCAGAGATAGCAGATATTTTGCTGAATATCGTTTAAGTTTTATATAAATTTAGAAAATTTCTTTATTTTATAGAACAAGATTTATTAAACGTGGAGACTGAATTAAACTCCTTAACTTGATAGGGTATTAAGGCAGTTAAAATGGAAAGATTTTAACTTTCATCTTCTCTTCGACATACCGTCCCTCCATCATCTGTTTTCAATATGATGTCCCCTGGTATGGACGATGACCCGACATTGCAGTTTCCATTGTAACAAGCTTTTGTACAGTATTACAATTGACCCATATTTCCAATATCGCTATTTATTTATTAGAGCTTTGCCCGAGCATAAAATGAATGATCTTTGTCCGAGATCTTTGTTCCCGCAGATCTTTGTCCGAGAATAATATGTTTTGTGCGGCGCCGTTTACATATTTTTCGGTGCCATATTGCAATCATCCTCGAGTACCCCAAGTCAAATGTCAAAATCTTGGTCCCCAAAATTTGTCGTTTTTGAAACGTGATATTTTCTAGTGATATAAAGGGTGGGGTGATTAATTTTATAGGGACAATTAATTATTATTGGCAGCAGTAAATTGAGTGTGTTACATTTAATCATTTTTCAGGTCGTTAGATGGTTTTAAAGGAAATGGTGTCATGTTTCTTGTAGAGGAAACTGATCAAATTCGGATTCCACCCCATAAAGCGGACCCCCTACTTCCTGGCTCTGTTTTCATCTGCTCTATAGTGGAAAGACGTGTAACTGATTCTTTCAGATGCCGCCTCGTTTTTCTCGAGTGCGTCGCCATCTTCTCCTATGTGGATGTCAGTGTCATCAGTGTTTATGTTAAAATAAAAGTTTTATAAATTTTTCATCTTGTTGCTGATCATTTCATAGGGAAGCTATGTAGAGTTAAGTGACATTGTTAGAGCTTATTCAACGTACTGAGATTTCGTTTAGGCACCTAATTAAAAAGTTTTTCAAATAATTAGGCCACAGTCGCGTAACCGTAACCTCCTATATTATCATGCTAAAAGCTCCCATTTACGACTATTAAAGTCTTATCTTTTTCGAATTCTCTTGCAGATTCTCTGCTGCTAAGATGGGGAAGATGAAATTATTATTGTCACATTATTTCTAGTATAAGAATTAGAAAAGAAGACTTTCAGTTAAGTAATTTTACCTCTGACTTCTTTCTTTTTTATCGCATTTTTGATATCATGTAATGTAATATGGAAATGTAGAATGTTTTCTTTATTTATTTCTATCTTAGAATGAACAGAAATGAGGGTCCGCCTTATGAAACCTTTTCTCAAAATCGAAAGTGTAGCTGTTAGGTTAAAATATACCGGGTGTCCCATAAATGACTGATGGATTTTGAAAATCAATAAAAATAAATTGGTATGGCGGAATAGTACATTCGCACAGGCCTACCACGAGATAATGAAACGGAATAAAAAAAAATTACGGGGCTGTGTTGGGACACGGTCGCTAGTTGAATCGTAGAATACGTCTTGAGGCCACATGGCGAATAAGAAAAAAACTTTGTGCAACACAATTAAAAAAAAATTAATTTCTGATATAAAAAGTTCACACAAAAAATATACTTGCAATTCATCATAAATTGTTAACCAAACTTTTATGGCATTCCCAACTTACAAATCACTGGTCAATGATACGAGGAGAATGTTAGAAATGGCAACAGACAAGAACCAATATTTCACGCAAACATCAAATTTATAGTACTGCCACCCAATGTAATAGGTGATTCTATGGGTTTGAAATCTAAATTAAAATGTTTCTTCATAAAGCTAAGAGCGTATAAATTTAATGTAGCATCTACATTGATAATGCTAACTGTCATAATTGCAATATTCGTATCCACCTCCATACTGTCACTGACTGGTCTAGTTGTTGGTGAATATTTCTTATCGCACTGAACAACAACATTTCCATAACAGATATCGACACTTTAAGATGAATATACACTGAGTGGCCAGATTATTATGACCACCCATCAGTACTTCGTTGGGCCACCTTCTGCCTTCAATACTGCGGCGATTCGCATTTACTCCACGAGATGTTGAAAGGTGATGCGAGGAACCTTACACCATGAATGCTGCTGTCTTGTGCTTTCTGGCCAAAAATCCGCTTTAAACCCCTTCAGTCTCTATCAGTGAGCTTTGATTTTTGGGCAATGTTGTGCCTGTCAGATGATGTCTTTCCCTGCTTTTTATAGGCTGTCATAACACTCTTTGCCTGATGAATAGCACTGTCCTGTTATGTGAAATTTGTTGTTTTGGAACCACCTGTCTGATGGCTCTTTCAACTTTCCCCCCAAAATGCTCAATTGGATTGAGATTTGGTCATTATAGGGGCCATCTAAGCCAGGTTCGTTTTCGTTCGTGGCGATCGCAACAATCTCGCCTTATTTATCATTTTCAATTGGCCATTCAACATAGGGGTTAAAGCATACATTCAGTAGCAAAAACATTTTTTTGCAGCATACAACGCACAGGAATTGTTTGTTCTTGAAACTATTCCTGCAAAATACGAGTAGCGTGGCATGCCGCATTGTCACGTTGGAAGAAGCCATCTCCATTGGGATACACAATCAACATAATTGCATGAACTTGATCAGCAAAGATACTTAGGTATGTTCTGATATTCAGACGTTTTTCTACACAGATTAAAGGACCCATATCATATCAGAAAAATATGCCCCAAACCATGACTGCCCCCTCGAGCTTGAAAGATTGTACTCATGTATATGGGGTCCATGCTTTCATGCAGTTTCCGTCAAATTCTCATTCTGTTATCTGCATGATGCAACTGAAAACGTGGTTCATCAGACCACATGAGTTTATTCCGATGCTGCGGTTTTCGATTTCACCCCTGTCTATACTTTCCTGATCTAGTATTGTACTGTTTTGGTTGGCTAGATTCATGTAAATAGACGTATCACCGCTAGAATTATTTCCGAAATTTTGGCTATTCAATAAGGTAAAACCTAATTGAGATCCATCAACCCTTATTGTTCTGACTTCTCTAATTCGGTTCGTTCCTGGGATAAAAATTCGATATGCCCTTCTCGTCCGGGAATATCCGACAAATATTCCTTTTTTTAGCTTTGGGATCTAATTTGTTCCTTTTTCCTTTCTTGACGAAATAATAAGCTGTGCATCCAAATGTTCTTAAGTGCTTGGCAGTGGGCTTTCTCTTTGACCATTTTTCTATCGGAGTTAATTCTCCTCCGTTTTTAACTGGACTCATATTATGTAAGTATGTTGCAGTTGATGCTGCTTCTGCCCAAAACTCTGTAGGCAAACGAGCATGGATGAGCATACCTCGCGCTTTGTCAAGTATTGTACGGTTTGCTCGTTCTGCGACCCCGTTACTTTGAGGCGTCCCCGGAACCGTTTTTTGATGTTTAATACCCATTTTTCTGAATTCAATTTCAAAATTTGCATTTACGAACTCAGTTCCGTTGTCACTTCTGACTGCTCTTATTTGCTTATCCGTCTGTGTCTCAACATAATTTTTAAATTCGATAAATGTATCGAATGCCTTATTCTTTGATTTTAAGATGTAAAAATACGTCTAGAGTATGAATCTACAATTGCGTACATATATCTAGCCCCTCCTATTGAATTGCATTGCATTGGACCACATAAGTCCATGTAAATGAGCTGTAGGATCTCATTGGCTGGTTCATCCCTTAAACTAATGAACTTTTCTTGGGATAATTTCCCCGAAACACATGCTTCGCAGAATTCCAATCTTTCGTTTCCATAATTGAGTTCCCGTATCGTACTATCTTTTTTCATTTTATCTAGATAGCTCTCGCAAATATGACCTAATCTGTGATGCCACATTTGTTTGCTTATTTTATTTGTATTTGCATTCATGCACGTCGAAGTCGAACCTCTCTGTCCTTGTTGTGGCTTCGCTATGCCCCTATTTACAAACATTTTGTTTCTTTCTCGGGCTTCCGCTATTACGATCCCTCTTCTTTCATTAATTATCTGGGCTTTACCATTTGAAAAAACTACTCTATTTCCCTTCTTCATTATTTCTCTAACGGATAACAAGTTGGCTCTCAATTTGGGTACGTATTTAACATCCTCAATTGTTAGCTGATGTGTGGCACCATCGCTTGTTGTAGTAACAAACTCTACATTTCCTTTCCCTTCAATGTCGATTTCTCTTCCTTCCTCGGCAACATTGATGATGCCGTTATCAGGTTGCCAATCTGAAATCCACTCTTTGTTATATGTCATATGAGTGGTGCACCCCGAGTCTAAACTCCATAACTCACAAGCCTCATCCCGCGTTAAGTTTACCTCTTCTTTAGTTTTTCTTTACTTACATATATCGCCCCCGCTCCTAAGGCTAAATGTTTATTGTTAGACGCCAAGTTTGCCTGATTCTTGTCGCTGTACCGTTGTCTCCCTTTTTCTCGTTGCCTCTGCCTTTTCATTTATTTTTGTGGACCGTTTCATGGCGATAGTAGCAATTTTTGGCTAAGTGGCCCACCCTTTTACAGATGTAACACTCTCTATTTTCCCGTTTTCTTTCTCTAAATTCATTAGCTTTATAAGCGCTTTCATCCTTACTATTTTTGACCCCTTCTAGGATTGATTCCTCTTCTTCAAGGCGCTGCGTTAATTCCGCTATACTGAGGCCTCTACACCCCCTTAATGCGGCTCCCACATGGCTGTATCTATGACTCAACCCGTTTATTAAAATATGGCTCAATTCTCTATCAGTTATGTTTTCCCCCAATGTCGCGCATGATTCAGTCATTGCTACTGCTCTATCAACGTAATTTCTCATACTTTCATTATCTTTCATTTTTATATTTCTTAACTCTAAGGCTAGTTTAATTTTTCTATCTTCACGGTTTCCCGCATATTTTTCTTCTAACCTTTTCCATAACCTTTTTGCGCTATATTCCCTTATAAATAAGGACGCTTGATATTGAGAGAGCGATAGAACAATTATTTCTAGAGCCTCATCATTTTTGGTTTCCCACAAGGTACGTTTTTGCATTGCGTCGGCAACCCCTTCAACAATTGGTGGTTCCTCTCCCTCTATTACAGTTTTATATAATCCCCGGGCTTTAAGTACAACTCATACCTTGAATGCCCACGTTGGGTAGTTGTCCCCTTGAAGCATCTCCAGTTGTCTTGAAGACCCGTAGTTGGAAGTCGCCATGTTCTTGTCCGTTTTCTTTGTCCGGCTTTCGAAATCAGGAACCACGTTGTAAGTCGGTGACCACGCTGCAAATTCTTAACCACCTTGCTGATCCTTGAAACCACGCTCTGCTACCATATTTTTATTATATATTAAATGGATACATTATACTGTATGTTACAGATATGTGATATGAATATATGGTACGTAGACTCAAACCGCTGTTAGGCGGTGTATAACAATTCAGTTCATTATCAGTTCATAACGGGAGCTGCGGTGATGAAACCCATACGGCGTGGGGGCAGAGAAGGGAATGGATGAGAGCATCCCTGACCCTTGCAGCACTTCCTTATATAAGAGGAGATACAGAGGGTGTTGACCCTTGACACTTGACCCCTCCTTTGTCTCCTTACAACGATGACCTATATCCGGGTGGGCGGTGAAGTCAGTCGTCGTGTTGTCTGTCGTCATGAGCGCGCATATTCCAACAACTTTTCATTGTAGACAATATACGTAAGTTTTTTGTTTTACAAGGGTCCCATGTTTGGAGCCTTTAGGGAGCCCAACTTAGGCACCGGTTAAGTTGCATATAATATTCTGAAAATTATGGTATTTATTTTTATTGTGGAGATTTTGCATTTGGCTTGTTTTAGTGTTTGGTTTAAGTAAGCATTTTTTTTTTTTTTTTTTTTTTTTTTTGCTCTTATAGGAATTCAAGCAAATATTTTTGACAGGCTATTCCTTAAACGAAGAAGGGACTTCTATCCATTTGAAAGATAAAAGCCGCCAATTTTTGGCTTCAACAATGATTGAACGACCTGTAGGTTTTCGATAAATATCGATTTCCAACCCATTTCCTGCGCGCATAATTTTAAAATCTAGGAAGGAACCGGTTAACTTATATTTCAAATGCTGATAAAATTTTAACCATTCAATTTAAATCTATTAGTGCCCTAAATCAATAGCTTGTAATGTTCCCTTCAAAAGAATATAATCATTAAACCAACGAAATATCAAGCACACCGAAAAACTTTGCTAAGCACTTAAATAATAGTAATTATAAACTGGAGATAATCTCTAACCACAGGTAATAATTTTTCGATTGAAAAATGGAAGGAAAAATTATGCGACCTGGATTCGAACCAGGAACCTTGACTGTCATTAATTACAGGTAATTACTCTTACTCTTACTCGAAAAATTATTATCTGTGGTTGGAGGTTATCTCCAGTTTATAATTACTATTATTTACTTGTGAGTTCATCAAACTTTCTGACGGTTTGGATAGGAGAAATTCTCGATCTGTGAGCCAGGTGCCCGCCACCCATTGGGCTTTCAACCGTGACAACTTGGTTGTCCTTAAGACACCTTGTTACAGCTTGACTGTCGGGAGGTTTGCGATAGCCCAATTGGTAGAGGCGTCGACCATGACATTCCAGGTTCCTGGCTCGAATCCAGGCCGCAGAATTTTTCCTTCCATTTTTCAACCGAAAAATTATTTGCTAAGCACTGTTTTCAGTAACGGCCGATTGAACAAGGACAATTGAAGATGACGACACTAACGCTTGGATAAGCTTTGGTTGTGCTAGGAACTACTAGTTTAATGCATTACCTAGTGTCAGCAACACTGTACAGAGCAGTAAACCAGGGAGTACGCGTTAAGAAAGGGGCCCGGATTTGGGTACTTTTCTCTATTGAATTATTATCCTCGTCCTCGAGTATCTAAATCTGGCGTAAAAAGTGTCGTTTTTGAAATCTCAGGAAAAAAGATTTAAGGGGAGGCTTAAAGTAGTAAAGTTTAGGGATAAATGGGGGGATAAACTATGTAAAGAAAAAGGGCGTTTCTCTGATTTTGGTCTCCACGTTTGATTTGCACTAACAAAACTCCCAACTATGTTAAATAACCCAAAGAATTTTATTTCTCAAAAAATTAACAACTTTTCAACTACATAGTATTTTTAAGGTTAATTCTAAGATTGTGTGCATCTCGTCGACCTCAAGAAATTTTCTGAATTTACGGTAATCCAAAAAACAAAACGGCCATTCTATTAAAAAGAATTTTCTATCCATTAAAATTTCTTGAAATAATTATCAGGTCAAATACCAGAATAATACTTTTTCTAGCTTTTTAAAATTTTAAAGATAACAAAATCTGTGTTAAAATAAATAAAAAATAGCAAAGAAAACATTTTTTTTAACCAGACTCATTAAAATCAACTATATAGTACAGCTAAAGTATGTTTATCTAAGTATTTAACTTAGCGCTTCATAAACAGGGCACGTGAGCAATAAAATTTCCGCAACTTTTTCCTCCCTTTTTCCATCATTTACTCTGGGAACATTTTATTACTTTCTAAATCTGCGCTTGGTTTTCTAGGGAAGAAACGACTGGCGTCCAAATAATAGTAATAATAATAAATGGTCGAAGGAACTGTAGTGTCTCATCCTATTTATGTGATGGCAACGAAGAAGGTTTCTGGGAACGTCAGCGTCCCCCGTATAATTGCTTTAACCCTTTAACACCCTTGACACGAGGTCGGTCCCCTTTTCGTTCTGCTAATAAGGGATCAAAAGTAATTCAGGATTAGAATTATACTTTACAAGGTATTAGCATTAAAGAAGATCTGTCATAAACTAACGTTAATCGTTAATTTAAAACTGCGTTCGGGCTGCATAAACTTCAATTATTAATTAAGCATTGCCATTGTTAATTTTTCCCAATATATTCTAATGCGTTCAATCGGTGATTTCCTGTTTTCTAATTTTCTAATGTTACGTTTGAGGGAATTAAATTTTAAAATTTTGGATTTTAACTGTTATGAGTGCACTCAGAGGAATAAACGGATTAATTAATGAGAAGACAGAATACGGGAACAAGTAAAATTAAAACCGAAATGACATTAATCAGTCAACATTTTCCTCCTTTCACTGTAGGTGGTGTCAAAAGTTAACAGGTTGAGCTCAGTTATTTAATTAATTGCCGATAAATGGCTGGAAAGAGAAGGCCGAGTTCCCGGCTCACGAGTCAATGCGTCAATTCTCATTTGGCTTAAACTAATCATTTTGACATAATCATTGCTAGTGATAATTGATATGAAGAGCGCGGCCATTTGGTCTGTATGTACTAGTCATTTTTTACTGTGGGTATATAACAGTGAGACATTTAATCGCCATTTTTATTTTCTTGTCTCCCCTCTTGGTTTTCGCTTGTGTGCACAGTGGCGCTTTTAGCTCTTTCGCTTATTCAGTGGTTGCTGGCACAGATAGGGAACCCGTGACAAGGAGCCATCAGAGTATCAATTATCGCAATCTGGCTCTCCATTCTACTCAGTCTTCAACGCCTTGAGGGAATGAGAGAAAAAATTGCTTCGAAAGAAAAGAAAAGATAAAAGGCCCGAGCTAAGCACGCTTAAACGATTGCTCGTGTCGTTTAAAGCGTTTCCGAGTTCGATTCCCAGTGGAAAGCATTAGAGCCAAAAGAGATTTTCAAGCTGGTTCTCACACATCGCTAAAAGTTCACGGCGCCCGTCTTGTGTTTTCCATTTCCAAAGTTCTCAAAATTTCCGAGGAACCATTTTTATGAGTTCCCCGTATGGCGCCAAATACTCTCTGCCCACAACTTTAAGGATTGCAAGGCTATAAGGCGAATCGTCCTCATTTTTGCAACACAATGCGTTTAGCAACACGTGATTACTACATAATATCCTATATTAAGGGGAAACGCCTAAAATGAAATAAAATAAAGGCTGTTTCCCTGTATGTGTGTGTGTCTTAGTCTACGAAAACCACCGATAGAGTGCAGCCTGGTTGGCAACAAGTGGAAACACTTTCATGTCGATAACGATTCAACGAAATACATATTGCGAGCAATTTAAACGAAAATTACTGCAACATAAAGGTATTCAAAAAGATGGGGCAGATTTCAAATATTTATTTCAAACTAGCTGATTCTCCCGGCGTTGCACGAGCTGCTTTTAAAACTTCCAATGCTTCAGCAAAATTTGAAAATTAACATATTTATTAATATGATATACTTTAGCCACGCCTGTGGTTAGATATACAGCCGTCCGGCGGGTGCGTTGCCATATCATGAAAATAACGAATAACCTCCCATTGTTGGATTATCGATATGTAGTTTAGTTAATGCGTATCGTTTGTTTACGTAAGGTAATCTCCCAAGCGATCTGCTTAAATTTCACGATGAGCGACTTGCGGGAACAGTATTGTGCAGTGAAATTTTGCGTTAGGATGGGAAAAACATTCCCAGAAACCCATTAGATGCTTTAAGAAGCCTACGGTAATGAATCCATGAGTTCATTCGGTGTGGTTCAATTGGTTTAAAAGATGTTGAAGACGAATGCAACATTTCAATAGGATCACACCACGCAATCCTGAGTGTACATTTGAATTTGCAGCGAGTTGCTGTCAAGTTAGTGTATGGCCTGATGTCACAAGATCAAAAAGAGCATTGGATTGCATTACTTCAAGATCTCCGACCGAGCCGAAACTTTCTTGTCAAGCATCATTACGGGTGATGAAACATGTGTCTACGGCAGATGTGTCAAACTCATTTGGGACGCAGTCCATTTCATCAAAAAGCTATCAAAAAAGACCAGTGAAACCTATCAATATTTTCTAATTGGCTGAGTTTTTTAATGGCGCAGTAAAATACAAAATTTAATTAGGGTTATACGAGGGTGGTCCGATAATAAATGTACAGGGGACAGGCATACGAGACCTGTGCGCGCAGCTGCGACGTCACATGCATACATAATGAGGACATGTCAGTAGTAGTTACCACTGAAACGGTTCGTTCGTTTAGTCAATACCTGGCATACAGCAAGTTGACAAAATGACCGGTGTTATCGACAGATATGTCAAAGTCGAATTCGAGGAATAATCAGATTTCTCCAAGCTGAAGGAGTAAATAAAGCGAAATTCATCGCAGGTTGGTTAAAGTTTATAGACAGAACGTTTTAAGCCGAAAAGAAGTTAGTGTATGATGTAAGAAATTTAAAGAAGGGAGGACGGAACTGGGTGATGATCCAGAGCGCCTTAGAAGCAGACCGAGAACCTCACACACGGCAGAAAACTGTCAGATTGTTGACGGCTTGATATCATGGATGATCGAAGAAAAATTGCGAGAAGCCATTCATCGAAAGCGACCAGGACGATTACGCGCTGGAATGAGGTTTTTGCATGATGGCGCACAACCTCATACTTCGAACAAGACGAAAGCCTGGCTGAAAGCGAGAAAGTGGGAAATCCTAGAGCACCGTCCGATTTCCACCTTTTCGGTCGTATAAAGAATTTTTTATCGGGCAAACGATTCCTTAACCAAGAAGCATTGCAAGCTGAAGTTTGACAATATCTCGTTAATTTGGGACAAGAAACGTACCGTGAAGGAATGTTTAAACTGGTGAAGTGCTGGGACAAATGCTTAAATGTTCACGGCGAGTATGTTGAAAAATAAACAAACCTTTGTAGTATACAAGGCATTTGTGTCGACATTTGTTTCTTTGAATATGTCCTGGATAATTTGACCTGTACCTTTATTATCGGACCGTCCTCGTATATCTTCAAGGGCTACAAAATAACACGCAAAGGTTTACGTGCGGCCTGCGGAGCGCTAGGTTGATATATTACAAAGTTCAGTCTTCTCATTGGGTTGGTGAAAATTCTCCCCGACTGAAAAAAGCTTGCCAGGTTCGCTTCAATGACTGCATTTTTGATGCTAATGGCAGTGTTCATCATGAATTCATCCCATCTGACCTAACCAGTTCTGATTGCGCCAAAGTTCTGATCTTTTGCTCCTCACATTTTCCATGAGGCGTTTCAATCTTGGAGATAGCAACTGGTTTCATGAATTTTTAGCCAAACGTGGAATGACTGTGCTTCCTCATCCCCCCCCCCCCGTATTCTCTTATGACTATGGCAGTTGAAAAGGAAGTTAATACCAAACAAACCAAACCAAACCAATCCGTATTCTCTTGATCTGGATCCAGTAGTCCTGCTCTTTACACTAATAACTGAAGGCAACGCTGAAAGCGAAAACATTTGACACCATTGAAGAGATCAAGAAAAATTCGTAGAGGGAACTAAAGACGACTCCAAAAGTGGAAACACCTCTGAGATAAGTATATTCTAGGTAGAGAATACGTTGAACGTGATGAAAACCTTTGACCTATAAGGTTTAAAAATATTTCTGAACTATTTGAACAGACCTCGTTTATACTGTATATCATGAGATCTTAGGGTCGAAAATTGCAATGAAGGAAGGGGTGTGATATCGTTTCCTTATTATTTTGGTTGCCCAAATCTTTAGGGGTGCAAGCCGAAAAAAGGGTTGAAAAACGTTGCCGACCTGCTTCTTAACCCCCTTCTCACAGGAATTTCTGAATATGGGAAATTTTTTACCTTTATATGGAAAAGTATTATCATCCTTTCATCCTTTCGCACACTAAAACTCACGGTTGCTCGTGAATTTTCTTTCTTTCTTTCGACAAGAATCTTTTGTCCTTTATAAATGACAACATTTAATTCCTGTAAAAGGACCCTTTTCTTTAGTATTAACATTTTTTGAAAACTCCAAAATGATCGTTTTTAGCCGACTATATATAATATACCAGCAAGCAAGGAATAAGCAATTTCGAAGTACTATTTAATACCTTTTCTGATGCTTTTTCCCATTTTTTAATTGAATGGTTTAATATGAATTATTACTTATACCCAAATTATGACATCTGAAACCGTTTTGTGCTATCATACTCTTTCATTTAACAAATTCGCCATACAATGTTCAGGAACACCTCAATTGTTTATGTTCACACATTTTCAATTGGTTATGAGCGCCTCTTCTGCCCAAACAAAGTACTTAATGTTTACACTTCGAACTCATAAACTTTCCTGGGAATGTAATGCTAAAAATGTATGTTACAATTTATAGTGAAAAAAAGATAATGCAACGGAGAGCAACCTCATTGCTCATTGCTCATTCCTCATTGCTTTAATAATTTTTAATCAGTTTATTTCCATTCGATAATATTAAAATGGGTTTTAAATTTAGGTAACTTTAGCTCATTTCTTATGCAAATTATTCTTAAAATAATACCTCGACCTTTAATAGGTTAGCTATCGATAGCAACAAGGAAAGTTTTTAAATAACTGCAGCTATCTTTACATATAGGGGACATTTCATTTCATATTATGACTTACGCTTATTATATATGAAATATAGGTATGTAAACTTGACATATTGTAATTAACGTGTTTGTTGTCCATTGGAGTGCTTGATGTTTGTGAAAGTTTTCCTAATCAACCTCGCTTTCTGTCGTTCCTTGTTTAACCATGGTCACATTATAGTCATAATAGAATATGAAAACGGCGAGCTTGCTTTGATCTTAACGTTCGGTGAAACAAGCACTTTCGTTATTTTGACCAATATCGTCGTGGTCATTTTATTCAAGACGTTGGAAATCTTAATTGAAACAATCGAGGTCTGTATTAATGTTATGCAAGGCAATTTCATTTACTCTTATATAAAAGGAAAGTTTTTGAAAACATTCGTTTGCAAATTGGTTGCGCAAATTCTAGGTTGCTCAACTCGCACTTTAATCCTAGGTGGTGAATACGGCCGTTATACATACGAGACTGGCTGCTGAGCTGGTCACTCACTATTGCGAAGATTTCCGCACCCCCCCTATGTCATTGATCTTTTGAACTATTTTTATTAAACTATATTAATTAGTATTTCATTTTCAAATAATGGTTATAATTTTAAGTATAAAAATATTTTTATTGCTAAGGTTTGGTCGCCTTTTTAAAAGCTTTTATTAAACTTGCAATGTTAGTTTGTTTAGATCAAATCTTGTAGTCAGTATTAAACCACAAGCTAGGGAACTGAAATAATTTGTCTTCTAGTCT
>JAHWFO010052524.1:684617-712967 GCA_023313115.1 Rhysida immarginata | reverse complement strand
ATGTAATATATCAAACGATTTGGAATAAGGTGCCATGAAGGATTATTTATTTATTTATTTATTTATTTAAAATAAGACGGCAATAAGCCTAGGGCTTTTTTTCATGTCGTCTACACCAAAGGTTACAAAAAGGATCAAAAGATTAAAATTACAAAAAAAAAATCAAAAACTAAGAATAAAAAAATTCATGTAAACTCTTTAAAAAATTAGTAGATCCAACAATTTTTCTAATATCATTAGGTAAATCATTAAAAAGATTATTAATAAAATAAAAGAATGAGAGTTTCGTAGAGTTCTTCTTACAATATCGAGTTTCTAAAACATAACCTGTTCTCCCATTTTTAAAAATAAAATTACAATCATTAGATAAAACTAAAGAATTCAAAAAAACAAGAGAACGATATTTAAAAAGATCAAAAATTTTTAAAATTCTCAATTCATAAAATTTATCAGAGACATGATCACACCTCTGAATACCACAAGCAATTCTAAGAGCCCATTTTTGTAATTTTAGTAGTCTATCACGAGGCCCTAAACCACAATTTCCCCATAATGGTAAAGCATATATCAAATGTGGTTGCAAATAAGTACAATAAATACGTTTCATATACTTTTCATTCAAAAAAGGTTTCAGCCGCCACATCTGATATATAATTTTGGTTATTTTTCCCACAACAAAATTCACATGTGAAACCCATTTGAGATCTTTTTGGATCTTCACACCCAAAAGTTGAAAATTATCGACATAATCAATATTTTCGCCTTCATAAATCAAATTTTCGATTAAAATATGTTTTCTAGGACAAATAAATAAACATTTAGTTTTTTTAACATTAACTTTTAACTTATTAATATCCATCCAGATTTTCAGTTTATTCAAAAAAAGTTGCATATTTAAAATAGCACGTTCAGGTGAACCAGAAGAAGTTAAAGCACTAGTATCATCAGCAAATAAAAAGACAGGACAGTTCGGTTCAATCATAGATAAATCATTAATCATTATCAAGAATAACAATGGTCCTAAAACTGAGCCCTGTGGGACTCCCAGAGATTTAACAGCTTGTTGAGAAGAAACACCCTCAAAAAAGGTGACACAAGGTCTTTCAAATAAATAGCTGTTAAACCACTCCAATAGCTTGCCCCTGATACCATAGTGCTCAAGCTTTATTAATAAGATATTTGGATCTACCATATCAAAAGCTTTAAAAAGATCTAACAATAAAAGAACCACAGTTTTATCTTGATCATTTTCCCTCAAGATGGAATTCCATAAGCTAATTAAGCATTTCTCAGTATTTTTAACTTTACGAAATCCAAATTGATTATCAACAATAACTTTGTTTACATCAAAAAATTTAGCCATTCTCTCATAAATCAGCCTTTCAAAAATTTTAGCAAAAATATTAATTAATGAAATAGGCCTATAATTTGAAGGATTATGTCTATCACCAGCTTTAAAAATAGGAACAATTTTTGTCTGTTTCCATAATACGGGAAAAATCCCCTGTACAATACTTAAGTTGTAAATAAAAACCAATACCGGAGCTACAATATCAACAATTGAATATAAAATCTTTGGTGAAATACCATCAAGTCCAGGAGAGGACCTAAATGGAACTTTAGCTGCTGCTACAATAACTTCATTTTCTGTAAAATCAGATAATAAAATATTCCCTATCACTCTTTTATCAAACAATCTAAATTGATCATCATTTTGAGAAATATTCTTCGCAACCTCAGCTATTCCGACTGAGAAAAACTCATTAAAATCATTGGTAGTAGCCATAGATTGCGAATGAATATTAACATTATTTCTACAGTGATCTTTTTTGCCGACAATTTCATCAGCCAATTTCCATAAATCAACCTTATTGGTTTCTATTTGTGTAAGAAAATATTTCTTTCTAGTATTTCTAATCATAGCATTAAATTTGTTTCTTTGAATAACATAATTCCTCCTATCATTAATATTTCTAGTTCTTTTAAAAATTTTATATAGTTCAATCTTTTTATCTTTCTCCATTTTCAAATTATGATCAAACCAAAGAGCATTCTTTCTTTTTCTAATCTTGATTTTATGCCAAGGACATGCTCCATCAATTCGATCAAAAAATATAGCACACCAATTCATTAACATCCTCTGTATTATAAACATCAGTCCAATCAGTTAATCTTAGAAAAATTCTCAAAAGTGTCAGCGAATAAGAGTCCAGTCTTCTCCTAATAATGGTCTGATTGTTCGAATGATAAATTGGTTTCAAGGAACCTGGTTTAGTGGAACCATGATGGTTCATTGGAACTTTCAATGCTAAAATATGGCATGTAATATATCAAACGACTTGGAATCAGGTGTCATGAATGAATATAACGTAAAATTAATGATAGTCCAAATTGGTTTCAAGGAACCTGGTTTTGTGGTACCGTGATGGTTCATTGGAACTTTCAATGCTAAAATATAGCATGTAATATATCAAACGACTTGGAATGAGGTGTCATTAATGAATATAACGTAAAATTAGCGATAGTCGAAATTGGTTTCAAGGAACCTGGTTTAGTGGAACCATTATGGTTCATTGGAACTTGCAATGCTAAAATATGGCATGTTATATATCAAACGACTTGGAAGGAGGTGTCATGAAGGAATATAACGTAAAATTAATGATAGTCCAAATTGGTTTCCAGGAACCTGGTTTAGTAGAACTATTATGGTTCATTGGAACTTTCAATGCTAAAATATGTCATGTAATATATCAAACGACTTGGAATGATGTGTCATAAATGAATATAACGTAAAATTAACGATAATCGAAATTGGTTTCAAGGAAACTGGTTAGTGGAACCATCCTGTTTTAGTGGAACCATTATGGTTCATTGAAACTGCAATGCTAAAATATGGCATGTAATATATCAAACAACTTGGAATGATGTGTCATGAATGAATATAACGTAAAATTAATGATAGTTGAAATTATTTCAAAGGTACGTGGTTTAATGGTATCATAATGGTCCATTAGAAACTTCCAATGTTAACATAGGGCCGTTTAAAAATATAGTTCCGCAAATGGTTTAGTTTAACCTTTCGGTACTTGGTTATGTCATTCCTTAATGGTTTATTAAACATCTCGATAAGTAATCTTTTCAAAATCATTAATATGCCTTTTACAACCTCCTTAGCCGTGTCAATATCTAATTGTAACGAAAATTGTATATTTTCTTACACAAAATCGTCTTCACTCATGAACGCCGCCATTTGTAAGAAAGCTCATGCAACAGAACAAGCAACGAAAAGGGTTGCTGCAAATTGTAATCTCGAACCAGTGCTCTGCTGCACACGTCTGATCCTTCAACAGGGCTCAACAACGCTTTTAACCACTCTATTGCTGCAGCACTTCGTGCAGCGCTGAGCAACTGTTGAATTTAACAACTCACGGTTACCGACAACGAATATATCTTCCCCAAATAGACAGTCAATCGCAGCAAAAAAGCTAATAAAATCAGAAGATCTGAATGTGCAACGATAGAACATGCGAGCAGTAACGGATTAAAAAGCGAAAATATTGCTTATTTCGCAGGGCGGCCCGAGATTTCGAATAAAGCAACGTCAGATGAGGAGGGCTCAGGAATCAGTTGAAACTCTCCAGGCAAATAGATTTTTCGGATAAAAAGGAAGGATACAAATGAATTCAAAGAGAAGCTCCAGAAAGAAGAAATAAAAGTATCATCCAACCTCAGCAACAGTGATGTTTCATGGTATGAGTTTGGGAAAAAAATTCCAATGGAAAATTTTCAAAATAATGGAAGAAAATTTAAGCAGAATAATCTTGCAATACCAAGTAAACTATGATTATAAATAATAAAGATGAAACATATCTCTTGTCCATACGTAAAAAGAAGTTAATGATCCGTATGCGCATTTCGGCCAATATCCATGTATCCAAATCGGACACATTATTCCGTTGAATGATGGCCACAAGGTGGATGAAATGCGTATACGGATCATTAAATTCTTTTCCGTGTGGATAAGCGGTGTGTGTTTCAGTATAATCTCATTTGTAATACATGTACAATTTGTATTTCAAGGAGTTGTAGATTGAAACACACAATAGTAATATTCGAGAAATATTTGTACATACATATTGAATTCGGGTTTTCAACTCCTCCAGTTTCTGGGAAGAGTTAGATACACAGCATCCTTCACATAACCCCAAAAAAATCAAATCCTTAGGAACAGAGATCACTTTACGTCCGTGCATGGATAATGCAAGAAAAATGCACTGCATGAAAAATATTACAAACATTAGAAGCATAATTAATAAAAAATATAAGAGGGAATTGTTATATGGAATTGCTTGTATAGAGAGAAAAAACCTTTAACTACAAAAACATCCGAAATATGAAACGCTGGATACGTACGTACTGCGAAGCTTATGCCTTCATTCTCTACGGCAAGAACAGCAGACTAAAAGGGAGGAGGTTCAGAGCAAATGGTTGGAATCATTCTCATTGGTTGAGCTCGACAGGGGGAATCGATCAGTGATGTCTTACAAAGAGTACTTGATATAATTCTATGAAATAGAACAGAAAAACGTACAAAGAACACAAATGATAATTCTAAAAAATAGAACAGGAAAACGAAAACCTGAGATCCAATAAATCAAATAAGCCGTGTCCGGAAAATAAATTGACAAAATTTGGCGTGTGGTTACATGCAGTGTGCTAATTAATTAACATGCACATCGTACTAATAGATCTGCAAGCAGAAATACTTTTCCATGAAAAGCAGAAAAATTGGACGCTATGAGAATGAATTCTTTGCAAAAAGGGTTTTCCGATAACTATAAAAACCATTGCAACAGCGGTAAGAAGAAAGCTGTCAAACGCTTCGTTGAAAAAAGCAAACCGCGACAGCTTATTTGGCAAATAATTAGGAGAGGTGAAGCTTCAGGAAGTGCCAGTTCAAAGAACTACCTGGTCGGCCTCCTGTAAAGTCGTCGGAGAAAGATGTCGCCAGAGTTCGGAATGCTTTTGCCATGAACCCAAACATGAGTGTTCGTCGTGCAACCTCACAAATTGGTATGAAGCAATCGACTGTGAGTGATACATAAGAAGTCCGTAAGTTGTACATTCCTTCCAGGATTAAGAAAGTCACACATAAGCAAACGGGATCAGCAATCCTTGACGAAAAACAAGAAGAAAATGTTTTGGTTATTGATAATGAGACGGACGTGCCTTAAGATCCAATAGAAATGCCAGAAGGGCATTTTTACCACTTACTAGATCCTTCGATTCAACTTAAGACCAACAGTTCGATTCCCATATTAAATTTCCAAATAGGCACTTAATCTGGCAAGCCGTGGATCAGTATGGAAATGTCTCAGTGCCATTTCATGCAGAAGGGACCAGGAACGCCGTAGTGTATCTACTGGAATGCGTGAAAAGAGGATTGATCCCTTTAATCTTTCGTCACCATCAGATTGAAGAAATTCTGTTCTGGCCCATTTAACAAGCGCCTATTACGTGGTTGACTACCTGGACTCCATACACTTGGATTATGTGCATAGGAAAAACAAGCTCCAAATGTTCCCACAAACTAGAGGAATTGAAAAATTCTGATTGCTTCTATACGAGAAATTCTACCAATAACTGGCGGCCAAACAATAACAAGAATGATTTTACCGCCAAAGTAGATAAAAGGATCACATTATCGTGTTATAGCACTGAGACATCGTACATAGTCACCTTGAATTAACCATTTCATTTCATTACATTTAGAGAAAGTATATAAACATGAAAACTGAATTGTAAAATACTATTTAAGTAAACTAACGTAAAGAGAGAATTAAAACGAACAAACTTGAAGAACTGAAAGGTTAAATGGAGAGAATTCTTTATACAAGGTGTATCTGAAACCCTGTCACAAACTTTTAGGGGAGGTAGTATGGATGATTCTAAGCAAAAAAGTTCATATGAACATGGGCCCGAATTTGAACGATGCTGACATACGAACAGAAATAAAAATGTCGCCACTAAGATCAACAAGTAAATAACTCACTTTCTGCAACATCTAGGATGATGAAATTTGTAGGAATAATAGGGTGCATAAAATAGTGCATACTATTAAAATTTGAACGAATTCCAACGAGTAGTTTCCGAGTTACGTAGTCAAAATCGTAACACATGGTGGTTAGTAATCACATATGAGCACGTATTACGATTTTGAGTGCGTAACTTGGAAACTACTCGTTGGAATTCGTTCAAATTTTAATAGTATGCACTATTTTATGTACTCTATTATTTTCCCAAATTTCATCATCCTAGATGTTGTAGAAAGTGAGTTATTAACTTGTTGATCTTAGTGGCGGCATTTTTATTTCTGCTCATATCTCAGGTATCGTTCAAATTCCGATCCATGTTCATATGAACGTTTTTGCTTAGAATCATCCATGCTACCTCCCCTAAAAGTTTGTGACAGGGTTCAGATACATCCCGTATATTTGAACAAATAAAATTTCTTTAATATTACACGAAGTGAGACTTAATTGCTGAAACGTTCAATGTAAGCGCCTATTATTTCTTCATATACAGTATTATTACTGAAGCGTTACGACGTTAACATGTGCGTGTTGAAGCAAACGATTAGCTACTAGCAATTAGCAAATTGTTAGGATTAATAGCAATATGGTCTTGATAACAATATGCAATGGATGACAATAGGAATAACAACTGGTAAGGAGTTGGTTTATATATTGCAAGCTATGTCTTAGCATTGAAAGTTTCAAAGGTAACAAAAAGGGAGGGAATCTCTAATCCACAAGGAATATTTGAAATTAGCGTTTACGTATATCGGCTACCAAGTATTCATCTTCAGCGATGAGAGACAAAAGTCAGCTAAAGTACACTTTTCTTTATTTGACTTTTGTCTCTCATCGCTGAAGATGGCCACTTGGTAGCCGAAATAGATATCCGATATTTCAAATCTCCTTGTGGATTTCAGGTTCCCTCCCTTTTTGAATGTTTATTTCCACAGTGTTTGATTATTATTTGTTAAGGTAATATATGGTACCATTAGAACACGTACTACTTAGCTAATTCCCACTATCGTTAATTACTTATGCTATTTATTCATGGCACGTCGTTAAGAGTTGTTTGATATATTACATGCCATATCTTAGCACTGAAAGTTCCAATGCTACCTTATGGTACCATTAGGTCACGTGCTACTAAACTGATTCTCACTATCATTAATTACTCCCTATATGCAGTCATGATACGTTGTTACGAGTTGTTTGTTATATTACATGCCATATCTTGTCAATGAAAATTCCTATGCTATGTGGTACCTTTAAGATAAGTGCTATTAAACCAAAATACCATAGCTTGTCATTGGAAATTTTTAAGGGGATATCATAATGATACCTTTAGAGCACATACTATTGTACCTATTCCCTATTTATTGATTGGTGAAAACATTGTGTGAACAAATTAATTCGTTTTCAAGTTATCTTAATAAATAATAAGATCCCTACGAATAAAGAAATTATTTTGGTTTAGACACCGATCTCCCGTTTGTATAATCGTCAGTCACGCGCCTCCTGCACGCGCGCCATCTCAACAACGTTTAAAGCACGCGCAGAGCCGAACCGAAATGCTCAGCACGCCTTTTTCCCAATGCAAGGATGATTTATCTCTTCCAGTAATTCACTACACGCACTCTCTCTATTGCAACGCAATGCATTGTTGGAATCGTGTCTACAGACGGACAGACGGACGGACGGACAGATGGCTGGACAAACCGATCACATAAGCATTTTAACATGATAATGTTTTAAGGCTGGACATCTATCTACAAAAAACGTGATGCGAAAAACGACACCAAAAAGTCTTACGGAAACAGTTTTCCATTGTTGATGCACGTTTAACCATTGTTGGCGCCGGCTTGAAGCACACGCCGGAACTGAAAAGACACGTGACCATTGTTGTTGAGCAACAGTTTTTATTAGCACACTAGCAGAGGTACCCGGCGTACTGAGCACGTCGGTTTGGGTCTGCACGTGATCAAAACGTTAATGAGATGGTGCGCGTGGAGGATGCACGTGAATGACGATTATTGAAAGGGCAGAACGGTCTCTAAATCAAAAGAATTTTATTATTCGTACGGAGCTTATTATTTATTACGATAACTTGAAAACGAATTAACTTTTTTACACTCTGTTTTCACCAAACCAGAGCACGAACAAGTACGAACAAATTTTATTTGTTCATAAATAAAGAATAACTTCACTCTCCATTTAACCTTTCAGTTCTTCAAGTTTATTTGTTCAAATTCTCTCTTTACACTTGTTTACATAAATAGTAATTTACAATTTAGTTTTCATATTTATATATTTTTTCTAAAGTGTTTTAAAAGTGTTTGGTTAATTCTATATAACCATGTATGATACGAAAATGTGCTCCATTTATCCGCTTTGGCGGTAAAACCATTCTTGTTTAAATCTTTACTATAGAGATATTATGAAATATATTAACGTGTGGCAACAGATAGCGCAACCATACTTCGTCCTCTTACCTAGCCATGTAATGGCCTACTGTTTTGTTTTTAGCGTTTTGAATGAAGACTAATGAATCCTAGTGTATTGGAATAAACTCATTTCCATTACAATAAATATATTTTATATTTCACAATTTAATTCATAATTTATTATTTTGAAACATTTAGATCTTTTGATGGTTTTTGAAGTCTTCAACTTATCTATAATTTACGCCCTGGTTACATAATTTCTATGTACATTTACTTTGAAGTGCTTAATTTATTTCTACAAATTCCTTCCTCTTTATAGTAGAAGAATAACTTTCCGGCTAAAAAGAGCGTTACGCGTAAATAATTCTAATTTTTCGTCATACAAAATACACTCTTTTTATTATTTTAGATACTGCAAAAAGCTTACACGTGCCGTGTTCGTTGTCCCGCATTCGATTGTGACCACAGACGCGAGTAAGGAGAGGAACCTTCAGTATAGACACTGTGTTTACTCGACATTTCGAGAGACTCGATACTCGTGCTTATATTTCATACATCAGTTATTCTAAGCCCTTATTCAGTATTACCGATGTACATGATTCTGTAGACTCGTCCATTGATAAATAAATAAAAGGTTTATGTACTATATAAAATATTTATTTATTTGTTGCATCTAAAAACATTATCATGATTCAATGTTTCGGGTTGCAGATTCGAAACTAAGTCATTTTTTCTACGAAAATGCGCTAAAACATTTTCTGAAATAACTGGAATGTTTGCGAAATCCCCATATGTTGTACTCTTTAAATTGCAGATGCTTAATTGGTTTATGGTCTTTTATAAGTTTTGGGACATAAGTTAAACTAATGAAATCAGGGGTAGTTGTTAGAATTGCGGAATCTCTCTTACCCATAAGAAGCTTATAACTACAGTGAAGTGCCGATAACTGTAATGGATAAGCCATTCTGCTTTGCTATGGATTAATGGTGCTCATCTGATCGGATAAGGGAACATTATGAAAGCGTTGGATCATACCATGTAAAGTAGCATCTGGGATAAAGAGTAGAGGAAGGCGACATTCCGATATTTCTGGCGAATCTCGCAAGAGGACGCAAGGAAGAGCGCCAGCTGGCGGCAGAAGTGAAATGAATAGAAAATTCCGGTTTCGGTTTCAACAAAGAAGTAAGAAGAGTACAGTCGGGAAGGAAGCGTAGCCATTGTTGTACTTTTCTGTATATGAAAAGAGCAAGGAAACTGGGCCCGAAGACGAAATTTGCACACAAAGCAAGAAGAGAATATTCGTTAAGTTTCTTGATTTACGAAGGACATTAACAATGAGGAGATGAGCAAGTGAGCACATATTATACCATCGTTCAGAATTAAAGTTATTATTTCTTGTGTTTCCTGTGTTTATTAATTAAAATTCTGACATTAGGCGCATTCGGCGGCGCTCAGATCTGACTCAGATCTGAGAGAGCAGCGTTCGGCGAGCACTTTGGTACTTCCGCCTGAGAAGAAAACGTGTTCGGCACGCAACGAATCTGTCAGATTCTGAGCTCAGACGCTCAGCAAGCTTTTCTTTTTCTGAGTGCTCAGATAGAATATGGCGGCGCTCACTGCGATGCGAAGCTATCAAAAAAGCTTCGAGAGCCAAATCATGGCGATGCCCAGTGTACCCTTTCCTCCCTGGCCTTATGGTATACTCTTCTCGCGATCGAATATTAATCATGCTGAGTTGTTCATTTGATGCAGATTTTTATTTCATGTACACTAAAATTAGTAAAACCGCCGTTTCTTCTCAATATTTGTAAAGTCGGTAAAGCCATTTCTTTCTGAGATAAAAGCACGTTCGGCAACAGTCACTCAGACGCTCAGAAAAGCAGTCAGATACCACGTGACAGTTCTCTCAGATCTGAGCCAGATCTGAGTGCCGCCGAATGCGCCTATTTGGTGATAACTACATGTATTCTTAAAACATATAATAAAATAAATTTAAATAATTTTAAATGTGCCTGAGAATTTTTTTTTTTTTCAATATTATTAATACTTCCCAAATTGTAAATAATAAATCGCAGCAGGAATGGATAACGGGGGTTATTCAGGTTAAACGTCATTTGCGGTACTTGGGATATGACGTCAGTGCGTTGACGACGCAATTTAATGTTCACAATTCATTCATTCCGTCAGAGGGCAGCTTATAAACGGAAGCTCGGGCTTTTCTATAGGAAAATTGAAGAATGTCGCCTCCCTCTATTCTTTACTCACTGATAGCATGTTTATGGCTTATATAGTGAACAGGATTCTTCATTACTTAGCGGTGATTGTTAGTGGTTTTCCGATAACATAAAATGAAGTCATTGATTTCGAAATATGTATCGGGCATTTCAATGTCTCGAATGTTTCTTTTGGATAGAGGATTTTTTCTTCTTAAACAGGCAACGTTCAAACGAAAGGCGACAAAAGAACTGTCCAGTAAACCAAAACCTAATTCTGTTTTAATATTTTGTAATGATTATTGAAAGATTAATGATCGTTATAGTACTTCGAATGAGCAAGTAGTTATTGTGATTAATTGACTGATTGTGTTGGCCAGCCACATTCGTTAGTGATTAGTGATTTGAGTGACATTCGTTCCTTACTTGATTGAGCCTCCGTAAACAGTGTTAGAGACTGCATTTTAGACCGATAGATAAAAGTTAACGGCGAGAATCAAAGGTATTCACTTAACCTGAATTCCTCGAATGTTGCGGTAATCGGTGACGATGGGCCCGGGAAGAATCAGAGATCATTGCTGATCAGCTGGAATTCCCGACAAACAGCTCAGTGTGCAATCTTTTACAACCGATGCCCCCCACCCAACGCGATGAGAGGTTAAAGGACTGCTCCGTCCAGATAACATTATAGAAAACAGAAAGAAGTTATTTATTGAAATATAGAGGCGATAAATACGGTACAAATTTATTAACCGACGCGTTTCGGCCTGTAAATAGAGTCATCTACAGAAGGAAAATTTCGATTCTTATATAATATAAAAAAGCCTATAAGGTTTTAAGAAATCTGATTGAATCAGAGAAGAGACGGCTATTTTCAAAATTTTAAAATTGACTTATGGAGAAAATGGTTTAAGAAGGAAAGAAAAAAGTAGGTTTTCATTGCTTCTTCAACCGTTTCCCCAATAATAAATTTAACAATTTAGAAAATAACACTCTCCTCTGATTCAATCATATCCTTAACAACCTTATTAACTATTCCAAATTATACTGGTTGAACTAAAACAATAGGGGCAAACTTTAGGGGGGAGATTCCTCACAAAGTTCATATGTCCGGAAATGCACAGTTTCTATGGAAATGATAATAATTGTATGCACGACATCATACCCCCATAACAATACTGTGTGTTCTTTTCTGTTGCAGAGTTACTTTTGAGTGATCGTCGTGCAGCGAAGCTACAATGGTGCGGTATTCATATCAGGAACAAGCCGAGATGGTCTTCACAGATGGAGAAGCACATGGGAATAATCGAGAGACCTCACGGATGCACCAATAAAAGTACACCCGAACCACAAAACGTTTGTAACCATCTGTCGGCGTTTGTGTGAGAAGGGGGTCCTTTGATGGAAGAGGCAAACTAGGACGGATGTTGCAAACATATTTGTAACGTTGACACAATTACCGCGACAGAAGTGTCATTTCTGGACACTGTTCATGTGAGATTTTTTGTTCCTTTTCTGGCCAGGAATCACTTCCTGAAGTTTGCCCCTATTGTTTTAGTTCGCACTTAGCGACATTTTCCTTCTGTAGATAACTCCGTAGATAACTACTGACCGAATCACATCAGTGCATGTTGATAAATAAATTATAACGTGTATATCCAGTTCTTATTTCAATAAATAATTAGTTTTTGTATAGTACATTTGTCCATCAATCCAGAACTTTCAAAACTGGCATTTAATTCCATTTGTATTCAAGGATTTGTGTATACAGAATAATCATTCGTAAAGAAGAATTTATTAACTTACTGAATTTCATTTACTTGTTTATAAAAATTTAAACATTTTTTTCAGTTTTGTTAATTCAACTCTAACAATGGAACCTTTTCACGACGTCGCTCGCGCATGCGCGTTACTCATCGTGTGTGGCAGAACAACTTCCTGTAAAATTGGAAGTTCACTCTTTGCTAGCGCTGGTACTGGCATGCTTCATAGCAGCATTCGATATCAAGTTATTTACTTGAATATTTAATTAATTTTTGTATGCAATATAATGCCAAAATAAAAAAATATTAGAAAAACCTTTTAAGCACAGACTTTTTTCTTTAAAAAGTGCACTGAAAAGTAAAAAATAAAATTAAAAAAGGTAAATGTGTTGGCAGCGCGTGGGAAATATAAGAAATTAGGAAAATAAAATTATAAAAGGAAAAGTCAAATTAGCATGGGGGAAATATAAGAAATCTCAAGATTGCTAATATTAGAATAGTGGTAGAAAGAGCAAATGGGCGAACTTTTCACATACTAAATCCTTTAATTCCTTTTCACCTACGGGGTTGTGCAACTAGTGCATAACCTTTTGCTAGGGGGCTGCGACTTAAACCGCAGCGTTGTAGCACACTCTTATGACGCTTCGGCAGAGAGTAGTTCATTGTGCGTCTATTGGTATCAAACAAATATGGCTGGTTTAATAAATGACAGTGAAGAGCAGCGTTTCATGGATAGAGTTCGTGCAAATGCATATCGAGAGGCAATGGAAGCAGGTGCGTCTTTTATTAATCGCAAATGGGTTGCGAACAAGTTAAACCGATCGGATAGATGGGTGACGGACAATTGGAAGAAAGGTTATGATAACTGCCATGCCGAATTTGCTGAGGGTAGGCCCGAGAAATTATCACAGGAAAGCAAAAACATCATTGCTAATAACAGTGGCAAAAGACGTCGCAGCTGTGTCAACGTTGCACAAGAAATTAAAGCCGAAACGGATGCGTGCTGTTCGAGAAGCAGGTGGTGGCCACACTAAATATTGATATGATAAAAGCAGAAATAAACATACTTTTTGATTATCAACCGCAGAACATTCCACTTAGTTTTGTTTATTTTCCAGACCCCTAGCAAAAGGTTATGCACAACCCTGTACATATCGCTCAAACTTTATTCTTTTACATCCATATTTCGTGTATGTTGCCTTTTATAAAATTTTGTTAGATTTTTGTAAATAAAACATGAATACATAAACAAAATGATCTTTACTTCTTTACAACTTCAGGCATAAAATATTCTACAAAAACTCAATTAACTTTGGTAATAAGTATTTTCGCTCACTTCCGACTATCATCTACAGTTCTGTAGTTTTTCCCAATGTCATCTTCTCGTTTCAATTGTTATTCACTTATCCGTAAAAAATATATAATTTAAGTTTAATATATAAAGAGTTTTCTGTATCTCGGGAAAGTGCTAAAAATGTATTACGCTACCTAATCATGAACAATAGTCTCTACAAGGATGTCACAATCAGCAACTTTGCTCGCATTGATGATCAAATTAAGAACAATTACACACTTTATTTAACTTTTGTATGCGTGTTGCGCGTAAATTTAAAATCAATAATTCGTTTACTAATCTTTGTTAAACAATTCCAAATCTGGCACATCCATTCAATACCGGTGATAATACAATCCAATATAAAAAATTCGAATTCGGATTAAAACTGATCCCCATTTAATTTACTTCCCAGATAGTGGATGGGCTACCTCTTCAGGTTTTTTATCAAATCCTGGACAGAGGATGGGCTATTTCTTGAGATTTCCAAGGCTTCTTTTGATTTTGTTGTTATCTTATAAACCTGTGTTCTTTAAAAAAAAAAAGACTAAAAAGAATAAAATAAAACATATGAAAAAAAGCTTTTTATGCACACTAAAAATTGTATAAAAAATAAAAACTATAATTAAAAATAAATCGGAATGGTGGAATGGTATATTTGCACAGGCCTCCCACTTGGCCATGAAAAGGAAAAAAAAAATAATTTTCTCTCTCTCTCTCTCTTTTTTTTTTTTATTACCCTGGTGGGGGAGAGGCTGTGGGTCCTTAAAATCTTAACTCCAAAATATCTCATCACAGCTAAACAATATCTGTACAAAAAACAATATCTCAATGAGTGGAGTCCGTACTTGTCGTGTTAATTGACTTCAGTTGCTTGAATAAATGTTATAGCCATTTCTTTATTTTTAGAAAAAGATTAATACCTATGAAAAGGCTTAACCCAACTCCATCAAGACAATTGTTGTGACCTGTACTAATAATATTTTTTTCTGTTAGGGGTGACCTCTGGGAGAAGGGTGCATTAACATCCAATGGCTGATCAGAAACAAATAATTTATTTGCAAAAATAAAAATAAATTTCTCTTAATGAGAAGAATGTATTGATTTGGTTCGCTTGTATGAATGCTTTAGACGTTTCTTCGTTTGTAAAAACACACTAATATCTCCAAAAAGGTTTAACCAATTGCCATAAATCATGATTCATAAAATATGCGTCAAAGCATAGTGTAATTATGTATTAACTTTATTTGGTTTTGCTATCTGCCGTTTCGGAGGAATTAGCTGCACAAAATTGATCACAAACGCACATATGTAGAGACGGAATTTTGTTTTCCAAAATTTCAACAAATCATCTCGAATTCCGTTTGAAGTCCAATTCCGTGAAAAAAAAATTTGAGTTAGGGAAAAGAACACAAGGCCTTCACTTTTAGTGAGTAGTAGGCCAAAAAAAAAAAAAAGGTAAAAATGTGGCGTTTAATATTCAATTACAAAACTAAAATACTACAAAATAGAATAAACGCATCAGCACACTTTTACCTTCTTAAATTATATTTTTTACTTTTTAATTCACTTTCTAAGGTAAAAGCGTGTGCTTAAAAGTTTTTTTTAATGTTTTATTTTATTGAGCGATTAAAACATTGAAAGTTTTCATTATGTATTCTCATATACTCATATAATTGCTGAAACGACATATTTGGTAGTTCGTTTATCATTTCATCAGTTAAGCATAAGAATTTATTTCTGACAGATAGTTGAGTATTTGTGAAACATGGTCGTGGAGTTGGGGTGGGGGTGGGGGGATTTGTCATCTCCTCTTTGGATGGCTTGGAGCTTAATAATTTCTTCAAAAACACCATGTTCGTTGATCTTGAGCTCGCCTTTCGTATGATCTAGTGTTTTTAAAATACTTGGGACTTCATCCTTTTTTAACTTGCTAAATTTTGCTATGGATGATGACTGCTTGCTTTGCTTACACCACAGATTACTTATTACGAGCGCATTTACCGATGGACCGGAAGTTCTCTTGCCACCCAGCGCGTGCAGTGCGCATGCGCGAGTTAGAGCGTGAAAATGGTCTATTATTCAACTGTAATTAAAAAATTTATCCACGGCACTGGAGTTGGTTTTTCTTGCATGAAGAATGCACCGGTGCGCAATATCCACGCCGTCATGCACTTTCGTGAAGCAACAAATATGCGCTATCGACTATCGACTTTATTCTCCTAATTTGTAAAAGTTCAATGATATTAGCAATAAAGCCATCGTGGGATTTCCGTCACCCCGAAACTGAGAATATCGATGAAAGAGATCCGATACGTTGATATTGAAGGAATCAAAGTTCAGTAGAGCCGCGATAATTCGAGGTAATTGGGGCTGACTGTACATCGACTTTAGAAAACTCGGACTACAGGGAAGGATTTATATTTAAATGGTTTAATTTACAATACAAAATAGTGTACATGGAAAGATTTAATCTTAAGAGTGATTCAGCTCAAAATACACGGAACCTCGAACTACCGAGCCTCGAACCTATTAAAACCGTTGGATACACGTGGATGGGAGTTCAAGTCTCTTATCTTGAGAGGATTATCATCCTGCAAGCATTTATGCATTTTGCATTTTGAAAAAAATGAAAGAAACACACACGAAAATATATAAGTAATCTGTGAAAATGATCAGCAACAGTTTTCTAGAGCCCAGCATACAAAGGACTCCCTGATTTTAAGAGTAAATATCTCAAAAGCTGAGATCGATAGAAGAATGAACAAGTGGTTTTATTTCAAAAGCTGTAAAAATCTGATACAGAAGTTTCAAAATTAGTTACAAATGTTGCCGAGAAGTGGCACTGTACGTAGCCTACTGAAGGAAGTGGATGAAGTCATGTATTCCGTGGAGCAACGTGTTTTCCTGGAGTACTGTTGGTTAAATTGCGATGTGATTTGCAATGGCTGCTGGCAAAGAACAGTTTACAGCCTTTTTTTTGGACTGCGTGCTGCGACTAGAGTGTACAGCACCATCTGTCGGCCACATTTGTAACTAATTTGAAAATAATTTTGAAACTTCTGTATCAGATTTTTACAGCTTTCGAAATAAATATAAAACTTGTTTCAATTCTTCTATCGATCTCCGTTTCCGAGCTATTTACTCTTAAAATCAGGGAATCCTTTGTGGGACACCCTGTATTTTTTTCTCACAATGGGCATCATTGCTAATGGTACGTAACACGACTTCAGGTTACAAAAGTTAATAATAAAATCTTGCAACATTTCAAGAATGAGCTTAGCTGTGACTTAGAAGTAATTTTGAATTTCAGAATTTAAATTTAGCTGAAATTCCTAATAAACAATTAGTTCATTTAATTCCTTTCAAATTTACATTCATTTTATTGCTTAACGTTTACGTTAAAATACAAAGCAATTTCAATTTACCAAGTAAAACAATTGCTTTATGGCATCACCCAGTGATGTATATAAAAGACCCCGAAACCTGCTGGCATACTTGAAGCCAATTGGGAAGCTCCGCCTTCCAGAACTGTCATGGCCGAAAGTGAGTGAATATGATGCAAAACGTGCGGATAGCTGATTAATAATTATAATTCTTTCACACGCCGAGCACGGAGTGATAAGTTAATCTTCTCGTTTACTTTGTACTTTATCTTTTAAGTGATAATAAATATACTTTATTATATTTTATAAACAATTTTTCGATCATGGTTTCAATTTCAATTTTGTTTCGAGCATCTTTCAATTATGTATTTTCATTTCAGTTACGTATTTTTGATTTATGCTTGTGGAAAGTGATTCCTGATCCTGTTTCGTGTCTATTTGTATGGTTGTACGCGGGACAACTTTGAGGAATGGTTTTGAATTAATTATTCACTGGGCCCAAAATCGTCAAAAATCAAGTAGCCAGACAGCTAACTATTCCACGGCTCACTTCTGCCCAGAACTGTCATGGCTTCAATTGGTTTCACTTTGGTGGCGATGTTAACAATAGCATTCGGAATCTACCTTTAATATACGTCATTGGTTGAGCAATAAAATAGATGTAATTTAAAAAGAATTTCCATGAATTTCCATTAAATGAATTTCCATTGTTTATTAGTAATTTTAGCTAGACTTTAAATTCTCGAATTTAATATTACTTCTACACCACAGCTAAAGCTCCTTCTTAGAATGTTGCAAGATTTTATTTATTGTTGAATTCTCACTGCGATTCGATAGTATTGTTGAATCCTCATTAGGTATTTTCAACTGTCACTGCTAGAGTACGTGCAATTGACTGGAAGAAATCCACGAAAAAGCCTGAAAAGTTTATACAGCCGAGCTAAGATTTTGATGATCATGTTGTCGACAATAGAATTTGAAAAAATTTAATCCGTTTTCAAGTTATGTGCAAACGGCGGACAGCCAGACGTACTGACGAAACGTACATTCTTAAAGTAACTTTTTGCTAAAGCTCCTAATACTGAGTGACATGGTGGTACATATCACACATCTTATCTCGAAAAATTTGTATCTTAGGATATACACTTATGTTTGTTCTTTATATTGAAAGGTCTTCAAAGTTTGTCGCCCCTTTTCATTACCATCCTTATAAAAATTCTTCTTCAAGAAAAATTCCTGATTATATATTTGAATTAATATATGAGAAGATTTCTTATATAGAAAAATACGTGGGAATACTGGAAAATGTTAATGATACCTGTGATTACTTATAAGCTCCTTGAGTCTGAAACTTTTGACTTCTTTGTCGAGCCCGAAACTCATTGACTTCATCTTCTCTCTCTCTCCAGTGTTCAATCAACTATCATCTCATTTACACATGGAACTCATTTACTATTTTACCCTCTCCCACATAAAACAAAAAGCAAGAGAAGAAACTCTCTTACTAGTCTCCCACTTCTTTTTCAGTGTAGTTTCTTTTCTTTCCTTGTGTTTATCCAATCGTGTCGGATTGCTTATTCATGTGATCGAGGATTAAGTAAAAGAAGGGGAGAAGGAGGATTTATAACGTTCGTTTTTTCCCCTTTTTCTTTTTTTTAACTTTTCGAATTCTTCTCTTTGGAACAAAAACAAGGCTATTTTCTGTGGTCGTTTTTAGACCAGCGACTTCAGATTTATTTCGCATCGCTAACGAAAACCGGAATAAATTTTGTTTTTAGCAGACGAAAACGTCACTGAGTTCATTCGTTATTTAGCAGTCATCATTTTGCGTTATTTATCTCTTACGATTTCATATCAAAGTCGATCGTTTCTGTTTTACTTCTTCACTTGCGTTTTTTTCCTCCCTTCTTCTTATTTCAACTTATTATAAGGGAGACAGACATACTAACTTTCGGCTTCTACTGAATAAGCCTCCACCCTCTCCTCTCTCTCTTTTTAGCAAGGAAATTGTTAATCGACTTCAAACATCCGGACTTTCTCTTTTGATGGATTGCAAGTTGTTTTAATATATTGCTGAACTTTTCTTTTTTCCCCTTTCCTCACATTCTTGCAGACCGTAATCAAGTTGATTTATTATGAATTTATTCCGTATACTTTGCTGAAGACAGATGTTTTCGGAGAAGTTTTTTCTGCGGAGGAAAAAGGCTTCCTTATCCATGTATTTTTTAAAATAATTTTTTAAGAACATCATTTTCCTATTGGCGATAAATAGCATGGAAGACTAGAAAAAGAGCTATGAATTTATTAATGATTTACAAGAAAGAAGTATAATAACATTAAAAATAGAAAGAAAAAAACGCACAAGTGCAGGTTACGCTTAATTAAGATGGAACTTTCTTTTTTAAAATTTAAATCAGCCTATAAATAACGCATTCAATACGATAGCCGAGCTTTAGATTTCGGCCTATTCAAAGGAAAAGATGAACTGCTGGTGAAAGTCTGAATTTGGCTGAATGCCATGCATAAGAAAATACTTTAAAAACCTTACCAGATTATTTTTTAAAAATTAATGATACCAAAAGCGTAAAAATTCAAAAATAAATTCCATCTTCACATATCTGGTGTTTCTTTTGATTTTTTTTAATAAACTACTATTTCAATATACATGTATTTAATAAGACACACAGAGCTATTCAAAAACATGTAGCAAAATTCAGTATTTATATCAAACAAATTGTAAAAGACAGAAACACATTCCGCACGTCATGGATGAAGGAAGGTTCAAAGTTTTTAAAAGTTCGCCTAGAAGTTCCATTTAATTACATTCAGCGGCACTGCATCTTGTTTATAGGAAAATAGCGACGCTGCAGAAGAAATTGTTTTGTGTGCTGCAGTTTGCATATACAATTAAATTCTACGAATTTCTTATATCGCGCATAAATTTACTTAAGACGAAATAGCTGTGTGTTCATATCCTACGAAAAAGTCTTTTAGTTGCTTTGCCGTTTGTTGAATCGACGGCAGGATTCACGTTGAACTTGAACATTGGATTCACACTTAGCAAACTGCAGCGTATCTAAAGATTTCGCCCCTATACCTGGATTGGAAGCCCTGAAGATTGGATTGCTGCTCGGATCACGATGATCAGGTTACTTTTGAGTGTCCCGGACTGCTCTCTCTCTCTCTCTCTCTCTCTCTCTCTCTCTCTCTCTCTCTCTGGTATCACCATTTTACTATAAACAAGAGGCAGCTTTATGGCATTAAATAGAACTTCTTGTTGGTATTTAAAAACTTTAATCTTCCTCTTTCTGGTGATGTCGCATTGTGTTTCTTTCCGTCTTTTACAGCTTTTTTGAAATAAATGTTTGAAATCTACTCAATCTCTTTTTAAAATACTGTATTTTAATGTTCTAGGAATGTAATGAAAAAACGATTTATTTTAAGCGATTGATATGGCTGACGTCCAGAGGTTCAGATTAATATGAGCCATTGAATGCAAAAGTGGTGTAAGTCAAAAATTGGAGTTTTGAGATATTCAACATTTTAGGGGAAGTTCTATAAAGTTTTTGATACGTAACGAATAGCAGCTTACTTTCTCTGTTAAAACTAGTCAGTCTCAAGCATATCCAACACCACACACTAAATGTAAACACAAAACAAATTGAACATACAGCTATCAGAAATGGTAAAAAAAATGACTTACACCACTTTTGCTTTCAACGGCTCATATACGTATAGCTGACATAATGAAAATATATATTGGATACATCTCTACATTAAAATGTTTCCCGTGTGCTTCCAACCTTATTATGAGCTCTCTATACTTATAAGAATGTAGGCTTGGTCTGAACGTTTATCCGTCCAGCCTTCAGCTATTGCTTGATAATTTGAAGATTTTAACAAGGAATTTTAGAATTTCGACGAAAAGTGTTCGCGATGCATTGCTTATATCACATAAAACTATTCGTCTAACTTTTTAAAATAATCGCAGAGAATCATTATGCTTTGAAAATAAGAGGTCAGATTTAACAAATAAAACTTTTAATGGAAGGCATTGAATAGCTCTAGAGTAAATTTTCTTCTTTGCAAAATCTCAAAACAGTCGAAGAGCTTGGCGCAAAAACAATGTTAAGTCCAATTCTTACAGAGGATGGGCAGGAATGAAGGTAAGCAATTTGGCAAATTTATTGTAATTTATTGGCACAAGATATAGTAACAACACTACTTAATTTGTTTTCCGTGGTTACTACAGATTAACCGACAACGATTTTTCTACGAATCCAAAGCTTAATTAATTAGTACCTGAGGCATTTTCTTCCACTCATCGAAGAGACCCTTTTTTAGCCCATTTAGACTTGTCACTTTGCGACCCCACAGTTTCTGTTTTAAATAACCCCAAGAAAAATAGTCCATGGAGGCTGCTTCAGGAGATTTGTCGGCATAAATGTGCTTCACTTTTCTTTTTTTCAAGAAGTCACGAGTTTTGTGGGCTTCATGAGCAAAGACAGAGTCTTGATGGAGGATGTGACCGCCTTTCAGATATAACTTTCGAACATCGCTGTCCAAAAACGTTTTGATAGCCTTGTTGATATAATCATCTGTGTTTATCTTATCTCCAGGTATGATAATTCGCTAATGCGTTTTCCCATTATACGAAATCCCTCTCCTGCCTTCCCGTTTTTTTTGCTTTTTTTTTGTTTTGTTTTTTTTTGTTGACAGGCGTTCGAGGCGTTGGTTTCCCACGTAAACTGTAAGAAACTCTTCTCTGTCCACTGCAGCCCGTTAAATAGAACTATGCCTCGTCGGTGGTAATAATGTTTTTCAATTTTTTCAGACGAAACCTGTACAGTGGCAATGATATCTGGCGCCTCTTATTAATACTGGCTTACGAGATACATGAGCTTGAGTTTGTTTTCTCATTATCAAATTGAATGTATTCGAAACATGATACTAAGTTGTTTGGTCCAAGAGAGTTCACCAATCTGGCATACTTCTTTGACTCGGTGGGTTTGCATGTTTTAGCTTGTTCCAGAGGCGTTTTAGCTTCCAAGCGCTCACCCCAATATGATGCCCAGCTTCGCATCTTTTCTTCATGCTGATACCGTATTTACAGTGGTTTTCTGGCTTCTTTTCTCAGCTTGGATATTGTTCCTGCGCTAATCGCCTGATTTGATGAATTATTTGTGAAGTTGACCATTTCATTTGTAAAACCTGTTCAATTTTGCCTTTTATTACAGGTTCTAGTTTTGGAAAAGGCATGTTTCCTTTTTTAACAATCTAACTTCACAGGAAGCGTATGTATATAAATTTGCATATTAGCCACCTTGAAATAGTACGGCGCTCCTATCAACATTTTTCAAAATCTTTCATCTTCATTCCTGCCCACCGTCAAAATTAAAACGCGTTAAAAACACATTCCTATGATACTAAAGAAGCTTAATCCACTCAAAATTGAAATCCGTTTTCTTTAAAATATAAGAACTTGACTTAACAAGTTTTTGCACCAAGCTCTTCAATTAGCTAAAGATCGACCTTTTTCTTTTTTCCTTTGAAGACTTCCTGGGGATTTTATTTAAACATTTGCATAAGGTAAAAATGTGTATATCTGTAGTACGAGGGCGATTCAAAAAGTAACCTTAAAATTTTTTTATTTCGCACAAAACACATGTCAACAAGGAACAAATGGCGTCACTTTTCGACATAGTCTCCCTGGCATTCAATACACGTGCGCCATCGTTTTGGTAAGGCTTCAATGCCTGCAGAAAAAAAGTTCTTAGGACGTGTGCGGAGCCACTCACGCACCGCCTCCTGAACTTCGTCATCAGACCGGAATTTGGGTTTCGCCTCTTGGAACCCGATTGTCGAGCATTACATGACCAAAGGCACCACCATCAACAGTGACTCTTATTCGGACCTTCTGAGGTTCAAACTGTAACCTTCCATCCGCACCAAGCGTCGTGGACTTCCCACAAAGGAAGTCCTGCTCCAACACTATAACGTCGGACCCCATACGGCTGCTACCATAAAAGACCTGCGATTTGAATGCCTGGTCCATCCTCCGTACTCTCCCGAAATTCAGGAGGCGGTGCGCGAGTGGCTCCGCACACGTCCCAAGAACATTTTGTCGCACGTGTATTGAACGCCAGGGAGACTATGTCGAAAAGTGACGCCATTTATTCCTTGTTGACATGTTTTATGTGAAATAAAAGATTTTTAAAGTTACTTTTTGAATCACCCTCGTATAAACGTTAGTAAGAAAGGCAAGAATTGTCCGTCGATATCTTTTTTACTGAAAATAAGAATGCCTTCAATAAGGTCACTTCATCCAGGAAAATAATAAAATCAAATAGATTAACAACGATGGACAACATAAGACGAATGAAAATACAGGAAGCTCATGTGGAAAGACTTACTACAGGCAGTAGTTCCAAATATTTATAACATTTTAATATAACATTCCCTTTTATCGTCTTTATAAAATCGGGTAAAGTTCCTTGACTATAATGCGCCCAGAGGCATCAAAGCAAACAGTCAGATGCACCAACTTGGGTTTTCCATACAATGGAGCGCCAACTCAGCAAAACTTCCAATAAAGGTTAGCGTTTAGGCGAGAGACTCTTGAGACGCGGTGCCTAGGAGCACGCATCGAAGAATCTTCAGCGCATACAAAGGGATGGCAAAAGCATTCGTATTGACTGCGTAGGATGGCTTAGCATTCATTTGTACGTTTCAACAAACTAGGTGGTCTTCGGTAAGTGAAAATGGAATAAGAAAATTGACTTTAAGGCAATCGAATGCAACATAACATGTGTGTGCGTATTTATATCTAGTGGCAGCAAAGTTTGGTAATGTGTAAGCGAAAGAAGGAAATCATTTCTTGTATAAAACAACATTTAATTTTAATGTCATAATATTTTAATCTTTAGAATTACGATATCGTAATAAAGAAATTTTTACTTCATAACAGAGAAATTTTATTATATAAAAATCATTTATGTGATGCAAGAAAATGACTATTTTAATTAGTGTTTACTCAAAAAGACTCCGTGTTTTCCAAATGTAAATAGAATTTATTTCCATGTGAAATGATGTAGATATGAGAGTAAGTTTCTTATTGTCACATCTTAACGTTACACAATCTCAAGCTCTCTGATTTCTGTACAATTAATATAAGAATTAAATTCAACCCCCATAGATTTCTAATACAAATTCACTCTCATTTCAACTTAAGTCACTCAGTTAAACCCTAATAGCCTATTCATGTAATCGAACTTTCATTCATCTCCTGCCTCATAAGAGACCGAATCAAGAAGCAGAAACCTTCATTCCTCTAATCGATAGAGCATTCGTTGTTGTATCAACCTGTAAAATTTGGTTGGCGACCACTAAAATACGGTTTAAAGTGAGCGTAGTGATTTAAGAGTTCAAGTCAATATTTGCATTATCATCGTTTACTTAATCGGTACTTTCCTTCTAATTAACATTCTTCCTGCAGAAGATTAAGCCATCAATTGCAGTATTCCTGATGGTGAAGAAATTCGCCGCCAGCAAGCAATGGATTATTCGTTGGACAAGATCTTTCCCGCGAATTTATAAGATGACAAGATATTGAAAGTTTATATGCTACATGTGATGACATTACTTTTTTTCACTCATTGTTCAAAGTCGTTCTACCCGAACAATTCTAAATCAATTATTGTCCACGATCGACAGTATACCCGCTTTTTAACGTCTTGAGTTTGTAATAACAGACTGGATAAACATTTTCCTCTGTTGTTTAAGTAAATTTAATTAAAGGGGATATCATACACCCATATATTTAAAAAATACTGTCATCGATATGGGTGATATGCTAAAAATGAATAAAAATACAGATGTAATTAGCGATATCAATTGTTTGTTATCAATATTAATATTCGTGCGAATATGAAGTCAAAGTCAAAAAATTCGAAAAAATTGGCAGCAGGTAAGACCGACTTTGCAAATCCAGTAACGATGTTTTTAATATCGTTGAAAATTCAAGAGCAGCATGCACTTGCGGTATATAAGTGGTCGAAAATTCCATATCCCTGAAATAAATTGACAACTATCGTAAAATTTAAAAATCTGTTAATGCCAACAAATAGGAAGAATTCAAGTTCTATCCGTTCAGGTGAACTTACGTTGACCTGATTATGTAAATTATGACAAATACAAAATGTATTTCACCAACCGTAACAGATAGGGACCAATTTCCAATTACAAAATTTAATTGAGAAAATAAAAATTTTATCAATAACGTGTTTTTAACAATGAGAATGAAACATGTGGATTTTTAATGTTTATTTTTTGCAATTATTAATTTTGAAAATCTAATATAAATTAATTCCAAACCATCAATTGCCGGCCAGGTGGCCGAGAGGGCTAGGGGCGTAGGCTTTCTAGTTCTCAATTGAGTTCACCTGGTCGTGGGTTCGAATCCCGCCGTGAGCGCGGATGTTTGTATTTGTTCCGGGCTTCATACAGATACAACTTGCGTAAAAGGCGCAAAATGACCTTAGTAGTCGACGCCAAAAATTCTAATCAACCAACCAAACCATCAATTGATGGTTAGCCAAATTAAAGTTGTGTATATTAAAACTACTGCTTCTTTAATCAATCATTTTTTTTTTTTTTTTTTTTTTTTTTTTGCAAATTTTGTTTCTTTCTTATAATAATTTTTTCCCAATTTGGATTGTAGTTTTCTGTTGGGCAACGCATAGTTAATCTGCTGATTCAAGTTGAAGTTTAATCTTTTGCTCTATCGTGTTCTTTATTTTTGTCTCTAATGTTCAGAAAGTTTTCCAGTATAAGAAATGATATTGTTCTCAAGGTATTATATAAATAACATCATTTGTTTTCCATATGTTAAGTTCAGCTATTTTGTCTGTTTAATGTTATTTGTTAAATAATTTGTTTGATTAAAGTTGCTTATGAAAGTTCCCATAAAATTATTTTTAATTTTTGATGTTATTTGATTATAACGGGCTTTTATGAATATTTTGTTAATTTGAAGGTTGACATAGAGAAAAACTTGCATCTAAGGAGAGTTCCATTTATCAAAGACAGGTAACAACGTCGAAAAGCAAAGCATTGATACTTGGAGAAGAAATTCATCAATGAGAGAAAAATTTCCAATAATGACACTTGGTAAAGAATCCTACTTAAAAATTTCAGGCTGAGTGAAGATTTAAAGATAATATGTTAAAAACATTTCATAATACTGAAAGCGCTCTCTAAAATGTCGTCTTCTTATAATGTACAGTTATCTTTCTTTCTCTAAAGTCTGATGTGGTACACGAGGCGGAACTAACAACAATTGTTCACTCTGCTTTGTTAACATGCCTGGCCAACACCTCCTAGGGTGCGTTCACTTATTCGTTCGGAGTCATGCTCCGAGTCAATGTGATCACGTGATCAGAGTACTAGCGTCATGGCTCAGAGTCAACACAACGACGTAACAATCGAAGACTTTGTTCGTTATAATCATTTGTGTGCAGTATTGCCAATTTAGTCTTTTTTTTCATGCGCTTGTCTTTTGTTGGACATTTTTAATAAAAATTAAACAATGCACAGCAACCATCTACCATTCATTTACAAGTCTTCAGTTCTCTTCAAAAACTCATCATTATTCATTGATGAACTTGTTATTATTTATTCTTATTATTTATAATTTTATCTTCTCCATTTATAAATGAGTATAGAATCATTCATTAATAAATAAACATATTATACTACTTCGTAAATTAAATATATAATGCACAAAATAATGAAAATGAGCTTTTAAAAGGGACACATCCCTGCTAAATTGGCGACACTGCTTATGAACGATTCAAGATATTTTTCCCCTCTTCGCAACCTCCGGAGGCATCAGAAAAGCATGAGCAGTGCCCATGGCACTTTTGGTTATGGGGAAACTTTAACATTAAGTTATTTTTTATTAACAGGAATAAACAATAACATATTTTTTATTTTTCATTATTTTTATAAAAACAAAGTTCTGGTCCAGAGGCTAGGGTGGCCTCATGCGTAAAGATGGAACTGAGATTGAGCATATAAAAATTAATAATTATGATGAAGAAATTGCCTCGAATCAAATTTTCGATCAATTTAAGCTACATTTTCGTTTGTATCGTGCCAAGCCTACAACAATGGAAGGCTAATCAATTATGGTAAGGTATGATCGTGCACTTTCGAAAGATAGAGGCGGCCATGTTGATAGTAAAACAACGTATGCGCTAGCTTGAAGAAATAGTCTTCTCTTGTTTGTGTGGTTGCCACGGCTCCTAACAAGCGCGTTCGCAAACGATATCTCATTGTAACAAAATTAATCATCGTTGAAGTCGCAACTTTGTTGGCACTCTTCATTGTTGCGTCGTCTTTCTCATTAAATTTTTTGACTCCGATGACTCCAGCTTGAAAGCAGGAGTTAAGGGAGTTAACCCGAGTCGCACTCCAAGCGAATAAAGAAACAAACTCCGAAAGACTCCAAGCGTACCCTGATGTTGGAGGTCAAGGGAGTTAACTCCGAGCGAATAAAGAAACGGAGACCAAATGACTCGGAACAAATAAAGAAACGGAATCCGAATGACTCATAGTCACGGGAGTCACTCGGAATGACTCCAAGTGAATAAGTGAACGCACCCCTAGACAGAAGGCCTGATAACGGAAACGTCATATATTGTTACACCATCTTTAGTCGACCATTGTTAATCCTATTTCTACCACGGTCTATAGATATCACGGTATATAGATATTCATGGTCATCGAGCTCCATTGTTAAAATGAAGCTGAAGTTTCTAGCTCCCAATAGGGCGGGAACTCTATTGAAAAGTGGCGCTGCATCTACATTCGGCCCAAAAACGCCTGCAGCGCCGCCCTATCGACAGACAGAAAATTTACTTTCATTTTTCAGTTTCAATGAAAAACCTCTATCGCAGGTCACGGTCGGCCCTGATTCGATCTATGCGGCACCTGGCGCGATCTGTTTTCTTTAGCTTCTCGAAACAATGGAAAACAGATCGCGCCAGGTGCCGCATAAATCGCACCAGGGCCGACCGTTACCTGCGATAGAGGTTTTTCATTGAAACTGAAAATGAAAGTAAAGTTTCTGTCTGTC
>JAHWFO010052524.1:633666-684517 GCA_023313115.1 Rhysida immarginata | reverse complement strand
GAGGTTTTTCATTGAAACTGAAAATGAAAGTAAAGTTTCTGTCTGTCAATAGGACGGCGCTGCAGGCGTTTTTGGGCCGATTGTACATGCAGCGCCACTTTTCAATAGAGTTCCCGCCCTATTGGGAGCTAGAAACGTTAGCTTCATTTTAACAATGGAGCTCGATGACCATGTATATCTATAGACCGTGATTTCTTCTTCTTCTTCTTCTTCTTCTTCTTCTTCTTCACAGCCTTCACCTCCTAGAGATACGGAGGCTAGCTGATGGATATCACAGGTAAAGTAAATTAGTTAGTGTCCATAACTATCAAGAGCGCAGGGGTCCTAGAATTCTCCCCATTAATCCAGAACCGCACAAATAACACATTAACAGCCTGATAACGGAGCGCTTTTGGGAATGGTTCATAGACGAAGCCAGTAAAAGTGTTTGCAGCGACACCGCTAAGTTCCGGCTAGAAAGGCCTTGAGTAAGGAGCGCCCTCTGGCGTTGAAAAAGAGGACAAAACAAAAGCACATGTTCCACTGATTCACGAGCGCCGCACTGACAGAAGTCAGACGCAGAAATATTTATCTTGTGGAGGAACGAATTAAAAGGTACATGCCCACTTCTAAGACGGAATAATACGGACCTTTGGAGAGATGATAACCATTTAGGAGTTGCTTTTTTCACATCCCCAGTTTTTGAGAATAACGCTTTATAGTGGGATCCTTTGGATTCAGTCGCCCAAAGTTCGTTCCAGAGCACCACAGACCTCAGTCGAACGAGGGAGAGAAGAGAAGCAGGGTCAACTCGCGCTGGCTTTATGAGACTTTTCCCCAACCTGGCCCAGTTAGCTAATTTATCTGCAAGGTCATTTCCATATATATCTTTGTGGCTAGGGACCCAGAGGAAATTTACGCGGAAACCATACGAGAACAGTTCTTGAATAAGGGCTATCAGATAGCCGAGTAGGTCTGTGAAGAACCATTTTCATTTATCGAAGGCACCTTGGATGGAAGAAAGAGCACTTCTAGAATCCGATATGACTAAATAGTTTGCAGGAGGCTGGGAATAAATCGCCACAAGAGCTTTATGAATGGAAATAAGCTCGAGCTGGAAAGAACTGGTAGCAGGGGAGATTTTTTGTGCAGTAATTACTCCTCCTCTCCTAAAAACACCAATTCCTCCGATAGGATCAGATGGAACTAGTGAAGCATCCGTGAAATATCTAGTGTACCCCGAGAAGGTACTCTGCAGGAACGAGTTAAAGAGACCGTTGCGCATAAACGGAGATGGGGCCTGGCTGACCCACTCGGGGGAGATGTAGACAAGAATGCCGGGCGGAGAAGGCCAGAGATATTCTAGAATAGTAATCTCACACATATGCACATTGGCACATTCAAATTTGTCTAGTAAATTAGTAGCCAAGACTCGCAGGCGGTTAGACCGCAGAAGAGCGACACAGTTTGCTTGGAAGGAGAGACCACCATCAAACCGCAGGGATGCTTGACAAAAGGAGTAGAGCTGGCTGACAGCTTTAGCTTCCCATCTGAGTGGTGGAGGGGGGACACCCGCCTCTAGATACAGCACCGGACAGGGAGAAGAGCGGGGAGCTCTTAAGCAAGACCTCAGGATTTTCCTCTCCTCCCTAACCAATGGTTCGATTACGGAGCTTTTAGCTAACAAGAGAATAAAGGCATAAATGTCTGGAGATCTGATGACAGAGCTGATAAGAGTAGACGTTTCGCCCCAAGGTGGGCCCCATCTTGATTTCACCACCAACCTAGCATGAGCCAAGTTCTTTGTAATACTGGATTTAAGTGAAGAAACAAAAGGACGCCAGCTTAACTTATCGTCGATAGAAACACCCAGAAATTTGTGGATCCGTCGAATAGGAAGCTTAGAGCCCTGTAAGTAGACTGAGAGGGAGGGAGGGGGCCCTCCCTTAGGAATACATACCACCACGGATTTATCAGGCGAAAAAGAGACACCATTAGACCGACCCCAATCAGAAATGAGATCACAGGATTCTTGGAGCTTGGCTCGAATCTCCGGAATAGTTTTGGCAGAGACCCAGAGGGCCATGTCGTCAGCAAATATGCTTCTACCAATTTCCGCCGAGACGTTGGAAAAAGCATCAGCAGCAAAGATATTGAAAAGTGTGGGGTTAAGAATAGAACCCTGAGGAAGGCCATTACACTGTTCTGTCCACACAATCCCACCAGGGTACTTTATTCCCACTCGCCTTTTTTTTAGAAATGACATGATCCAAATAACAAGCCTCCTCGGGGTGTGGATGCTAACTAGTTTATTGTAGAGGACTTCCAAAGGAACCGAGTCGAAAGCCTTACTAATGTCCAGAAAAATAATTCCAATATGTTCTCCACTCTCCTGGGCCAAGAAGATGTCGTCGACTAACTTGATTACAGAGTGGATGTGGCTACGGCCCTTTCGGAAGCCAAGACTATATTCCGGAAGGACAGCATTTACCTCAAGGAAGTGCTGAAGCCTGCTATTGACTAGCCGCTCCAAGATTTTAACAAGGCACGAGGTCAGAGCGATCGGCCTGTAACTAGAGGGTGTTGATGGAGACTTGCTGGGTTTCAGAACTGGATGAATGATGGAAGTCTTCCAGCTAGATGGAATAATGCCTGAAGTCCAGGAGGCGTTGAACGCTTTCAAGAGGAGAAAGAGCTGACCATCCCCCAATTGCTTGAAGGTGGAATTTATCAAGCCATCCGGCCCCGGGGCCGAGAACTTGGACCTAAAAGCCGCTTTTAAAGTAGCCTCAGAAAACAACTGTTCCCATGGTAAGATGTGAGTTGCGGAGAGATAGTAGCTAGGCAAAGGTTTAGGCGAAGGTAGAAGAACATCCGGCTTCGAGCCTACAGCAAGACGTAAAATTGCCGATGCAGAAGCCTTAGGATCGAGTAAGGAACCTCCACTGTGAATCAGTGGGGGAGAGGAGGGGCGCTTTTGAAACACTCTCAAGACTCTCCAGACATTGCTCTCCGAATTGCAGGTAATTGATGACTTCCAATACGCCCGTCTAGATATTTTAAGTAGTCGCTTACACTTCGCCTTCATTTTCTTTAAAGCCAGCCAGCATACCAAACACCGACACTTAAGGAATTCCCTCTTTGCTTTATTACGGAGCCAAGTGGCTTCCTCGCAGTCAGGAGACCACCAGCACGGTCTAATGGGAAGCGAAGACTTTGAACGCTTACTTTTAAGCAATCGCGCTTGGAATATTTTTAGGAGATTTTGGATGTCCAGATGTCCAAGTGGGCTTAAATCTGGAGAAGAGGGAGCCTCATTAGGCACAGCCGACCACCAGGAAGAGCAGGAGGAAACTTTTGGAAGACCGTGATTTCTACCAATAATAAATCCTGCATTTGGTCAACACCTCCTAGAAAGAAAGCCTCACAACTGAAACGCCATATATTGTTACATCATCATAATTCGACCATTGTTGATCGTATTTCTACCAATAAGAAGCCCTAAATTTGGTCGACTTATAATGATGTAACAATGTATGAAGTTTTCGTTATCAGGCCTTCTGTCTAGGGGTGCGTTCACTTATTCACTTGGAGTCACAACGAGTGACTCCCGTGACTCTGAGTCATTCGGATTCCGTTTCTTTATTTGCTCCGAGTCATTTGGTCTCCGTTTCTTTCTTCGCTCGGAGTTAACTCCCTTGACCTCCAACATCAGGGTACGCTTGGAGTCTTTCGGAGTTTGTTTCTTTATTCGCTTGGAGTGCGACTCGGGTTAACTCCCTTAACTCCTGCTTTCAAGCTGGAGTCATCGGAGTCAAAAAATTTAATGAGAAAGACGACGCAACAATGAAGAGTGCCAACAAAGTTGCGACTTCAACGATGATTAATTTTGTAACAATGAGATATCGTTTGCGAGAGCGCTTGTTAGGAGCCGTGGCTACCACACAAACAAGAGAAGACTTTATTTCTTCAAGCTGGCGCATACGTTGTTTACCATTTAACTAAAAACATGGCCGCCTCTATCTTTCGAAAGTGCACGATTATAGCTTACCTAATTGGTTACCCTTCCATTGTTGTAGGCTTGGCACGATAATACATACAAAAATTTAGCTTAAATTGATCGAAAATTTGATTCAAGACAATTTTTTTAGCATAATTATTAATTTTTATATGCTCAATCTCAGTTCCATCTTTACGCATGAGGCCACCCTAGTCTCTATGATAATAAATTAAAATAACAATTATGACCAGAACTTTGTTTTTATAAAAATAATAAAAAATATGTTATTGTTTATTCCTGTTAATAAAAAATAACTTAATGTTAAAGGTTCCCTATAACCTAAAGTGCCATGGGCACTGCTCATGCTTTTCTGATGCCTCCGGAGGTTGCGAAGAGGGGGAAAAATATCTTGAATCGTTCACAAGTAGTGTTGCCAATTTAGCAGGGATGTGTCCAATTTAAAAGCTCATTTCAATATTTTGTGCATTATACATTAATTTACGAACTAGTATAATATGTTTATTTATTAATGAATGATTCTATACTCATTTATAAATGGAGAAGATAAAATAATAATTAAAAAGAATAAATAATAAGTTCACCAATGAATAATGATGAGAGTTTTTGAAGAGAATTGAAGACTTTTAAATGAATGGTAGATAGTTGCCATGCATTGTTTAATTTTTATTAACAATGTCCAACAAAAGACAAGCGCATGAAAAAAAAGGCTAAATTGGCAATACTGCACGCAAATGATTATAACGATCAAAGTCTTCGATTGTTACGTCGTTGTGTTGACTCTGAGCAATGACGGTAGTACTCTGATCACGTGATCACATTGACTCGGAGCATGACTCCGAACGAATAAGTGAACGCACCCTAGGTGGTGTTGGCCTGGCGTGCCATTGCGGAAGCGGAGCTGACAACAATTGTTCACTCTGCTTTGTTTAAATGCTTCGAGTAAACAAAGCAGACTTTTAGATTTCAGTTCAGATCGTGCTCCAAGAAAAAAAAATTTCTCCAATGATCCTATAGCTGCCGCCACGTAAGTTGAACGATCTTTTTGACATGCGCAGTAAGTCTTCTTATCAATAGGCTTTGTCTGGATTTTACCCAAGATGCAGTTGTTCTACTATAGTATAGGCGGAGATATCGTTGAAATGTGGAAAGCCTATTAAAAGTCATAACATAAAACAAATTACCTTCGAATCGACTATTCTGCGTCATTCTTTATTTTATTAATTTATTAATTTCATTTATTAATTTCATTTATCTTTTTTAAAAAAAAAACGAAAATAGAAACTAACTATAAATACGAAAACAATGTTTCGAAAACGAAAGCAGATGCTTTCATGGAATAACTAAGCGATTTACTTCCCGTTAACGTCTATTGGCTGGCCTTAGAAATGACGTCATCCTGTCGTTCAACTTATGTGGCGGCAGCTATAATACTTATATTTATAATTGTGTATTCCGTGAAATTTTCTAAGATAATTAGAATGTATCTATTTGTACATTAACATTGACGTATATTTCCAAGGTAAATGAAATGGTGCTCAAATGTAGAATACCCTATATAATATTTTTGTCAATGCCTTTGTGACTATACCAATTCTTTTTATTCTTCTTCTTCTTCTTCTTCTTCTTATTATTATTATTATTATTTTATTATATTAACTCGCTCTTGGATCTTGTGAGATGGTACGGAACTTTTTAGTCGAATTTTGAAGCACTTCCGCTTTTCCATTCACTCTTAAATTTTACATACAGGTTTGCTCCTGATGACAACACATTTTAGCAATTTTTTCTTTCCAATTTCGGGGTTCACCTCCCCCCCCCAAAATTTAAATAGATTCATTTTTCCTGCATGTCTATGAAGTTTTGTTTGCGTGGAGCAGTTTGTGACGCCAGAATTTGTTTTGCCAATAGAGGATTTTCATTGACGTCATCATACGTCAGCTGTTCGCCATATTGGTGCACACCGCTGCTTTCTTGACTAGCGTAGGATTTGCGCTCGCGCTGGTGCACCAGTATGGCCGCCTTATTGTTGCGACGTCACATGAAAAGTCTCCGGGGCCAACGATATAATGGGCCCAGCGCGGAAAAGTCACCTGACCATCTTAGTCCGTCCAACAATCCAATCTTCATGGTTTCCATCTTGGATTTTAACAATCAGTATTTTTTCGTTTGTTGGAAATAATGAAGATTGGATTGTTGGCCGGACTAAGATGGTCAGGTGACTTTTCCGTGCTAGGGCCTGTTATAACGTTGGCCCCGAAAACTCTCCAAAGCCAACTAGAAAGACAGGCCTGGACGCGGAAAAGTCACCTGACCACGGAAGTCCGAATAACAATGGAATCAGCATTGTTTCAATCTTTATTTTTAACAGTCAGTATTTTTTCGTCTATTGAAAACAATAAAAGTTTGATTGTTGGTCGGACTGCTGTGGTCAGATAACTTTTCCGCGTCAGGGCCTTGTATTTATCGTTGGCCTCGAAACTCTCTTAGGCCAACGATATAACGGACCCCAGCGCGGAAAAGTCACCTGACCATCTTAGTCCGAGTAACAATGTAATCATCTTTGTTTCCATCTTGGATTTTAACAATCAGTATTTTTTCGTTTGTTGGAAATAATGAAGGTTGGATTGTTGGCTGGACTAAGATGGTCAGGTGACTTTTCTGCCTGGGGCCCTTTATATCGTTGGCCCAGAAAACTCTCTATAAGATTGTTTCTTCTAAGTGATGAAACTTAAACTTTCATTATGAGAGTAAGGGTGGTAAAAATGCTTCATTTTTCTCTTTATTTATTTATTTATAATTCGACAGAATTGGATATACCGGTGCATGAGTTTCTTTTGTCTTCGAACTTTCAACGTATACGTTCTGATCTTCAAAACAAAAATTTCACAAGAATATCATAAACATCAACCCTATTACACGCATACAAGATGATGAAGGATGCCTGTGGCCGTTCCACAGGAAACATTCAAATGTGGATAAAACAGAACGATCCCAGAAGATATAATTTACCAACTGTCAATGAGGTAGCGGCAGCGTTTGAAACTGACGATGGAAAACCAACCACCATTTGAGTGAGGTATATGCGTCTATCCAAGTCTATCCAACAACTGACAACATATGTCGAGCACTGAAGCGACGAAAGTCAGGATGTTAGCCTTCTACTCCTACAAACTGTACGAAAGGCCAGGACTGTTTAATCCGGTTTTGCTCGCGGGGAAACTTAATCAACAGTATATTGTGAACGCGTTTTAAAAATTGACGGAGACCGGCTACAATGGGTGAAAGAAAATCAGAAGACTTTGAGAGTGGAGGCTTACCACTTGGCTGAATGGATTTCGTTCACAATCAGGCTGATAATTTTAATATGAAAGTAGGAAAGGCCTTGTTCTACCTACGTCATTTACCGGGAGCAAACGCGCATTGCAGCAAAACTACCAGGATACAATGGCCATGGTGCCCAAGTTCGGGAAACCAGATCTTTTCATCACATTTTCATGCAATCCAAATTGGACTGAAATAACAGAACAGCTGGCTCCATACAAAACTTCGATGCATAGACCCGACATCGTCGCGATAGTCTTTGATTGAAATTGAGGGCATTTGTCGACAACCTGACTAAAAACTCGGTGCTGGGATGATGCGGCATGGCTGAACGTCATTGAGGTCCAGAAAAGAGGTAATGAATTAGTTAAGACAAACCAATATAAAATGGAATGATTCTCAAAGGCAATTATTTGAATGTATCCATTTCTTCCAAGAATACCTATAATCCTCAAAACATAAATTTCACAGGCTTGTAAGCCTGCCTGCCTGCCTTGCCTTAGTTCAATAATTATTACCTTAATGTTTTTTTTTAATTTTTCTTTTACAAAGCATCAGAAAAAAAATTCAGATATTTTATCATATCGATGTCTGCCAAATAAGGTTCTTAATCCAGTTTATAAATGTCGCTAAATGTCTCCCAAATGACAGTTCTTAATTCTTATTGGAAAAGAAGAAACGATAAAAGCAAAAAGCATAAAAGGTGTGCCCAAATGAAAAGGAGATCTAATCGAAATTGGTAAATATGCTTGTCGATAGATGCAGCGTCATCCCGGTTGCCCACGTTCCAAAACAGCTCATTCTGCTATGAGGTCCGGAAAAGTGATGCTCAGTTTCTTTTTCGACTAAGAAGGACCCACACTCCTCGACTGGCTAAAACGGGGTAAAACACTAAACGCTGAACGGTACTGCAACACGTTGCTGAAGCCGAAACGGGTCATCGAAAACAAGCGCAGAGACAAGCTCTCGAAATGGATAATACTGCTCCAAAACAATGCTAAGCCACTTCTGGCCAAGAAGACCCTCCACCTGCTGGAAACATTTCGATGGGAAGTCCTCAAACATCCTCCGTACAGCCCCGACATCTCCTCTTGCGAATTCCCATATTTTCGGCCCCTTAAAAAAAATTACTCACAGATCATCGGTTCATATGCGACAAGAAAGTGCAGAACACCGTGGAAAAAGGATCCGTATGCAACCCAGGAGTTTCAACATTGAAGCCATCATTCGCTTCTTACGCTCTGAGATCAGTGCACATTATCAAAGGCAATTATGTGTAGGCGTCATGTTACACATTAACTGTACGTCAAATATTCTGTACTTAATATACATGTATTCTGTAATTAAAATATTCGTTAGATATCACCGTAGTCTCCTTTTCATTTGGACACATACAATAAAAATACGCTTAGATAAAAAAAAAAAACTTTTTAAAAGAATATGACTTTTTGTCCTGGAGTATTGAAATCGTCATTCTAGGATAAAGTAAATGTTATACATTGTTACAAATTGTAATCCGGTGGTCTTTCTTTAGTGGTATAAATAATTTAGCCTGTCGTGTAAATATTGACGAGCCAATCATCGTAGCCAGAGTTTCAGGAAAATCCACGAATATGCTTAACATAGAAGACAAGAGTAGGATGGCTATTCAAGCATGTGCTATTCAAACTTAGTTTAAGAAATTATTTAATCTCTTGCTCGAAATTAAGCAACGAGCGAAAAAATCAATATTGACAGATCCTAAAGTTGTACGACTCGGATTGATGAAGCTATTTCATAGAAAACTAAACGCAAGCCTCTCTGTGCACATTGTTGATGGCATTTGCAAACACTAAATTCCAAACAGCTAGTAAATCTTTATTTCAAAAGAATTTAGTTCCTTTCCAGTGGGAGCACGAAACCGTCGATCAAAGACAAAATTACTGACGATAAACAGAATGTAGTACAAATCCTGGCTGCGATTCCTGATACTCCCCTGACGGTAGACTGCCTTCGTATCTCCCGCTTGGGGAAACCAACTGCCGGTAAGGTACGACCACTAAAAATAATTATGCCCTCGAAATCTGATGTTATCCATGTTTTAAAGCACAAAAGAGAAATCCATCACACAACAAAATTTTCAGTGTCTAGTGATAACACTTACAATGCAGCGTGAGCGATTTAAATCACTTAAAGCTGCTCTAATGATCCGCCGCAATGAAGATGAGACAGATATAATGATTAAATTCATCAATGGCTGTCCTCAAATTGTGAAGTCTCATTCAAAAAACTAAAGTACTCGGGAATATCCATATATTATCAGAATGTAAATGGACTACGCACAAAATTGACTGAAATTTCATCACATTGCTCTGTATATGATGTTATTTGTCTTACTGAGACCAACTTATGTCCAGATATTAACAACGCCGAACTTGGCTTAACTAATTATGCCATTTATCGACAGGATCGCGATGAATCCACCAGTGCAAAAAAATCAGGTGGTGATGTTCTTCTTGCGATAAGTAACCATTTTTCCTCCACTGCTTTAAAAACAAATACATCGAAAGTGGAACACGTTTGTTAAGATTAACAATCCTGGATGCTCCTCTACAATCTTCTGTGGAGTATATATTTCTCCTGGTGCACCTGTAGAGACATATCTTTTACATTTCAATGAGATTGAACATATGATGCTGGTACATTCTGATTCAAATACATGCATCTTAGGTGACTATAACCTTCGTGAGCTTTCACCTTTTTGGACCACAGACAATAAATACTACGACCGACACGGCCTCTCCCCATCAGCCAATTTATTTGACATGTTGCACTTTTTAAATCTTACCCAATTTAATAAGACTGTCAATCATAATAATGTTATACTCGATTTGGTTCTGTCATCGGCTAAATTAGGTGTTGCGGATGCCTACCCTATTATTCATCCTGATCCACATCGCCCTCCTCTACACTGCTTTTTGTATGTGGAAGACACTAGTAACAAAATGAAATATGATTTACTTTCCTACGACTTTGTTAATGCTGATTATGATAATATTGTGAATCAACTCTATAGAGCAGATTGGTGCTTATTGGAAAATATGGATCTGAAAACTGTTATAATTACTTTTATAATGTTATTTATGAAATTATCGGGCATTTTGTTCCCAGAATTAAAATTAGAACTAACCGATATCCTAAGTGGTTTTCCCCAGAATTAAAATTGCTTGTAAAAAATCTGCCCATCATAATTATAAGATAACAGGATCCATGGATGACTATAAGTATTTCTCTGGTCTAAGAGCACAGTGTAAAAACCTTGCAAAATTGTGTTATAAAGCCTACATCTCTTCAATAGAATCTGCAGTCTACACCAATATAAAGTCTTTCTGGAATTACGTCAACTCAAAAAAGTTAAACAATGTTCTGCAATCCCGTATGTGCTATATTGATGATGTCAAGACCGATCCGCTTGAAATTGCTAATTTATTTTCCCAGTATTTCTCTTCTGTTTATGATGATTCCTGTGCGGCTCCCCCTGTTTGTGATCTGTTATATAATCATGGGATTGACATTTCAAATATTTCAATTTCTGCTTCCGACATAGAACACAAACTTAAAACACTCAAGGTCAACAAAAGTCCTGGTCCGGATAAACTGCGACCGCTTTTTATTTCCACTTGTGCCTCTCCACTGTGTCTTCCTCTTCTAATCATTTTCAACAAATCCCTCAATTTTGGTGTATTTCCTGATTTTTGGAAGAACAGTTTTAGTGTTCCGGTTTTTAAATCTGGCGATAGGAGTGATGTGACAAGCTGTCGTCCGGTTACTATTCAGTCAGTTATCCCTAAAGTGTTTGAATCTATCATTTTAGATAAAATACAGTGTCACTTTAAACATATCATTACTCCCCAGCAACATGGTTTTATTCCAGGGAGATCTATTCTTACGAACTTACTAACATATGAAAATTATATCTTTGACAATCTCGACAGACATAAGCAAGTTGATGTTATTTATACAGATTTTACTAAAGCCTTCGATAAAGTAAACCATAATATTCTATGTAAGAAACTTGAAGCCTTCGGTATCAGAGACCCACTTTTATCTTGGATCCGTAGTTTTATTGTGTCTCGGCGTTTGTACGTTAAAATTAACGACATCTCCTGTTCATCTAGTGCTACTAGTGGAGTACCCCAACGTTCACACTTGGACCCCTTCTGTTTCTTCTCAATATTAATGACATCGCCGAGGTATTGAATGGAGTTCAATTATTGTTATTTGCAGACGACTTGAAAATATTGACCTCTATTAATGATGAATGGGATTGCAATGTTCTTCAAAATTCTTTGAATGCATTATCATTCTGGTGTACACGTAATGGCATGATGCTCAATATCAGAAAATGTAAAGCTATGTCTTTCTGCAGAAACAAACACATGGTGTCTTATCCTTATTCAATTGACGATATCATTTTAGAGAAGGTTACAAATATAAAAGATCTTGGTGTCCTTTTTGAAAATAGAATGATTTTTACGTCTCATGTAGATTATATCCTCAAAAAATCCTATACAAATTTAGGTTTTCTGTATAGACATATACAACGTTTTCAAGATATTACATCAATTAAAATTCTATATTGTGCATTAGTTCGTCCATTTCTGGAATATGCCTCTATAATCTGGTCTCCCCATTATGTTAAATATATTGATGCAGTTGAAAGAGTTCAGAGAAGATTTCTTCGCATGATTAATAGAAAACTGGGTAATATTTCCTTCAATACAGATTATGTCCATCTTCATAAACTTTTAAACATTGAAACTCTGGCCGATAGAAGAATACGTTCAGACCTACTCTTTCTTTTTGACTTACTGAATTCCACTGTTGACTGTCCTAATTTACTAGAACTAATTCCTATCCGTATCCCTAACTACATTACTAGGAGTACAGTGCCCTTTCTCGTTGAGAAATCAGTGTCCGCCAATAATTATGTTTATAACTCACCAATTAGACGCCTCCTCAGGAGTGCTAATTCCTATTTGGCTAATTTTGACATTTTTCATGACAACAGACAAAAACTCAAACAAATTAATCTCTTCACTTATCCTGCTGATAATTAATTATATTAATTTTTGATTATGTTAATTATATTAATGATATTAATTAACTAATTATTGATTTTATGTTAATTATATTAATTATTGATTGTTTTAATTTATTTCGTTAGTGATTTTATTGCTTTATTTATATCATTTTACTATATTATTTATATCTTTTCATCTTTCTTTATTTTTGTTTTGTATTTATGATTATATTTAATATTTCTTTTGTAAATGAGTATTCCCGTCAATAAATAAATAAATAAATAAATAAATAAATAAATAAATAAATATTTGCTTAAAGTTCAATTTGCTTGAATATAATTTTAGATTTGTATATTTATTTTCACAGCAGAGTTTACATCTCGTAATCTCTGTTTTTCACGTGAATTTTTTTACAGAATAGAAAATAATTAAGCGACAGCGATGATCAATATTGTATGAATCTAACTATGTGGTTTTTGGTACTAGGTCTTATTTCACTGAAAATTATATAATCTTCTAAAGGTAATTTTCATTTTATCTGTTAACTGAACTAAATTTACCGGGTGGCACAAAAAAGGTGTTAGAAAGTTTTTGTCTACTACGACATAAAATGAGGTTATAGATTCTTGTTATCATACTTATGCTATAACAGACATCCAAAAATTTAATCCAGAAGGTTTTCAAAGAGATTTCCTTCTGCTGCAATCAGTGTGTAGAGCTTTAAACTAAATTCCGTGGTAACTCTTTGAAAAACATCATTTTCGACTGCACGAATCTCTCTGGAAATTCCAATACGAAGATTATGGAGTGTTGCAAGTGCATCTTTGAATAAGGTTTTGTTGATATAACAAATAAAACTAGTCAAGACTATGCTAAATACGAGGTCTGTTCAAAAAATACGTAGACTGACGTCATAAAACAAAATATACTTTATTCAGAAGTTACACATCTGGGTCCCCTTCAAAGTACTCTCCTCCCCGACGCACACACTTATCCCAACGGTGTTTCCACTTTTGGAAACAGTCCTGGAACGCTTCTTTTGTGATGTCCTTCAGCGCCTTCGTCGCATTTGCCTTTATGTCGGGAATCGTCTCAAATCTCCTTCCTTTCAAAGGTCTTTTGAGTTTGGGAAACAAGAAGAAGTCACAAGGAGCGAGGTCAGGTGAGTAGGGTGGGTGAGGAAGAACAGTGATCGAGTGTTTGGCCAAAAACTCTCGAGTTCTGAGGGCTTAATGGGCTGGAGCGTTGTCGTGATGAAACAACCAGTCACCTCTCGTCCACATTTCTGGCCTTTTCCACTCGTCCAGTGGCAGTTTTTCCGAGTTTAACACAAAATTTCACAGCAACTCTTTGCTCGTTCAAGTCACTCATTCTAAAAATCCGCCAAACGAAAAAAAACACACTTCACAAACAACCGCGTAGCTAATCAACCAATACTGATATTTGCAATCAAAAAACTGCCTTGTAATCAGCGGATCTGTCAGAAGATGGCGACACCAAGCGATTTTGATTGGGACCAACAGGGCCCGCGCAATTCAAACAGTCTACGTATTTTTTGAACAGACCTCGTATGTGGGTAAGAATATGCAATAACGAGTACATAAAAAGCTCTTTAACCACAACGTAAAATGCAAAAAGAATCCAGACAAGGAATAAACAAAATAAAAGATAAATGAACAAAAGAATTTTATAACGAATCTTAAAATTTCTAATTTAAAATTTATCAGGAATTAAAAAATTTTTGCTTAAGATTAGTTATAAAATTAATAAGGTTCTGTTGAATAAGCATCTCACCACAGCATTACTTCCAGAATTTTCGTAAAATTTCATTATTATAAACACGCGCTGTTCCATCGTTAGTGTTTCCATTCTAAAAGGTGCCGTAATGAGAGACATCAGTGAGTGAGCTATAGAATGTTCAGAACCGCAATAGAACAGTTTCACGAGGAAAATCGTTTATGGCGTACGATTAAACCATCGTAGACATAAACTTTCTAACACCTTTTTTGTGCCACCCGAAATTTCTTAGCATTTAGCTTTTTACATTAAAAATTATACAATCCAACTTTATCGTCTTTATTTATTTTTCCCATAAACGGAAAATTATTTTTTCAAAATTTATAACAAAAAATATTTTTCAAAAAATAGGCAAATCCATAAATCTTAAATCAAATATATGCGAAATCTATATTTTTTAATTAAGGGTGGCCAATTTCTTATAACTATCTCCTCAGTAGGCTACTTTGTTAGGCCATCTTTTGCCTTTAACACTGATCGGCCTCAGTGGCTCAGTGGTTGCGTGATCGCCTCTGATGCCTGAGGACGCGGTTCGACCCCGGCCGAGGACGATGAGGATTTTTTCAGGGGGAAAATCCTGGGATCACGCACTTCCTTCGGAAGGGAAGTAAAGCCGTTGGTCTCGTGTAGTCGTTTGCCGGCAGCACGTTAAAGAACCCTTGCGAGGCAAAATTTACGGCCCCTATAACGCCAACCTGAAATGACCATGGCATTTGAAAAGGACGTTAATACCAACAAACCAAACCAAGCCTTTAACACTGCGTCGATTCTTCTTGGCTGAACTTCACGAGATGTTGAAAGGTAGCTTGTGAATTCTGAAACTATGTTTGATGAATAGCACTTCAGTTGTGTGAGATTTGATGGTTGTGGATCCAGCTGTCTAGTGGTTTTTTCAACTTCAACCCGCAAATATTCAATGGGCTTGAGATCTGGAGATTGTAGGAGCCATCTAAGCGAAGTAAACCCTCCTCTTCATGGTTCTGATATCAATCCAGCGCAACATGAGCACTATGGCAAGACGTATTGTCTTCTTGAATGTTGGAATAAACCATCAACATGATAGGGTGAGGTGGGTCAGCAACGATACTCGTAGATTTGTTGTGCGATTCAGACGTTGATCAAGACCTGAATGCTGCCACCACCAGCTTTTATTGTCTCCCCAGCATTCACTAGTCGATGACGACCACAAATTGCTGAGTCCGAGTTTTATGACTGAGAGTCCAGTCTTTACACACTTTAACAACAGCTTCTCTTGAACATTTCACGAATACAGCGTTTTCACTGCAACTCGCTCCGTGGGTGCGAGCTCCTACAACCATCCTGCGTTCAAACTCCGTCAAATTGCGTTGTTTGTCCATATCTTCAAAAACAAACCACTTCTACTACTGTCATAAGAACTAAACTTTCCTTTTTTATACAAGTCTCGCCCTCTAGCGACAACAGCATGATGACATAGCTAATTTGCATATAACTCTCAGGTGGCTAAAATAAATTGGCCACTCAGTGTATAAAATCTGTAATTAATAGGATATATAAGTGGTGCCTTTAAGAAGATGGAAGTTCTAGTACTGCTGCAATTTTTTTCTCTTTGCTGATAACTACTTAAATCCTCCTGCAAGGGTCTCTTAAAACCGTCTTCCTACGTTAAAGATTAGGAGCATGAAAACAGGCAGAATTATTCTCATTTTTTAAAACCTAATAGGAATTTATTGATTGAAAACTTGAAGCCTTATTTAGTGAATCTTATAAAATAGAATTTGCAGTAATCCAATCTACTTTTCTAGAGGGATTTTCTACAGATTGGCCTGTAGCACTATAAGAATTTATAGGTAAAGCTCCTGATGCACTGAAATAGATCGTATGAGAATTAGTTTTATTTGAAAACAATTTTTATAAAATAAAAGTGAATTGAACATTTTTAAAACGGTTTCCAAAACGCGCCACCATCACATACGAAGCACTCCTAGGGAAAAGTGAGAGAAGGATAAGGGGAAGGGCAAAGCGGGAAGGCTCTAGAAACTCATCCAACTCGTTTCTATCTGAGAAAAAAGTAAAAAGTTGCGATGCTTTTGCGATGAAATCGATTGGTTGCCAAATTCAAGTCGTCGTTTGTTGCCAAAAATCATGAGATAATGGAGTTACTTCTGCTAGATCGATAATCACAATTTTCAAAAATTCGGAAAATTAAATTTATTTCGAAAGTCGAAACGCATGTCAAATTTTTCTAATGAAATGACGATTTTAAAACGTATTTCGCATTCAAAGAAATAATAATATAAAGAAATTTTTAAAGAAATTAGTTCTTTATCAAGAAGGAAGTTTTCGTGAATAATTTAAAAGCATTCGTAAAAAAAAAGAAAATTTGAAAAAATGAATTAAAAGAGTACCATTTTCCCATTTCTTGGTTCAAAACTGAAACCAGCAATATAGATGATTAATTAGATAACACCGTTTTATAAACAAAAACAGTTCAAATGGATACGTACAAACAATATTTATGCATTAGCCTTAAGTTTATAACTTTTGTACCGGTATTAATACTCTTCAAAAGGAGGAGTATACTGGTTAACTTATAAATGCATTCAGTAAATTTTCATACAAAATAATTATATAAAGCAAGAACTGAATGAGCTACATTTTAATGATCAATGATCACCAGATAGTAACCAGAATAACCTGCGTGTGCAGAACGGACAGCTGCAGGTGGCGTGGTAGAGAAAGTCAGTAAGATACTAGACGGTGCTTCAACTGTAGATTGCAGTGCATCAGACAGAAGGATGCTGAAGGATGCAGCATAGAACGAACATGGCGGTTGAAGATGCTCGATTGAGTTTAAGTCTGGGGAATTACGAGGTCAGAGAAGAGCTTAGAAGTCTTTGACATGCTCTTCCAATTATTCTCTGATAATCCTGGCCGTATGGACGTACTGAAATATTCCATCCGCCTCAGGGAAGACAGTCAACATGTATGGGCTTACTAAACCGCAAACCAAATCATATCAGAGTGTCTTTCAGGGTTATCAGCTGACTCAAACACTGTGGCATAATAACATAACATAATAACACTGCTACCCCCAAGGTTGTTAAAAAAAAAAAAAGGTGGCATCTATCAGCCGATTTCTCTCAAAAGCACTCGCATTGCCTTCTGGGAATGTGACGTCACCTGGAAGGTTTGCAGCAGGCGATCCATATCTTTTAACATAACAAAGCTGAGATGGCTGCAGTTACATGTGGTTTTACTAAAAATAAACGCAATCATTTATTATTTTTAATCCATTATTATAATGTAGAGCGGATTTATTAGATTACCATGCATTTATTCTTTCATAGCAATAGATATGAGCAAAAGCTCATTAAATGCGTAACCCCACCCACTTATGAAAAAGAGCACACTCGTAACGAGCAGTAGAATTCCTAATGTGCTCTTGATGCGAGCGTTAAAACGCAAAAATCCAACAGATAGCACTACGAGAAAATCGAAAGTTAAGAGAAAATTCAAAACTTGAGAGAGAAGTTTTGAAAATAAAATATACATAAGACTCTTCGCTTTCATCTTCATCTCCTTCATTCGTACCAAATAATTAAAACTGTTCAGTGGCTTCAGATTTATTTGAAGACTATAAACCACGTTCGGAGAAACGACGAGGTGGGATACGCTTTCATTCTTAAATTGTAATTTGAGCAAAGCGAAAGTGTTCAGGCTCAAACAGAAAGTAATCGGGTAGGTAGGCATTACTTTTTTTTCCTGTCATATTTTTACAACCATACAAAAATCGGCAGATGTTTTAATGGTGTACTAGCACTTAATGCTAAATGATTGAATACTGTAACAGGTTAATCGTTGAAGAATTGCTTTGACGAGGTGGCCTCGCTGTTGCAGTATTTGCTTTTGTACGTCTATTTGCAATATCTGAATTTTAAAAATACATTATTCCAATAAAATATTTCTATAAAAACATGGCACTTTTTTCTTCGTTTATATTGGTGATAAATGATAAAAATAGGCTGGACAATAAGGGCTCCTCGCTATTCCTTATAGTTTTCTATGACGTTCGTCTGCTCCAAACCTTCCAGCGGACGTCACCCGTCAGTAGCCAATAACCTCCGATAGAGGCCACCTTCTCTTTAACAACCTTGGCTACCACCAGCTTATGTTCTTCCAACAATAGTTGCAGGATGATTCTTTCGGAGGTTTCACGCCAAATTTAACGACGTCCATCCACTCGATAGAGGAGAAACCATGACTCATCGGAGAAAGTAACCCTTTGCCAATCACGAGAGGTCCAATTCCTTTACTGTAATGCAAATTTTAGCATAATGCAAATATGAGGAGACCCACTTCTGACAGCCTTCTGGTTCATTTGGACCAGGTGAGTTGCTCACCTAATTCAGGTTAGCCGGGCAGCATACATCTTAGAGGTCGACGGTCCCCTTTCGCATCAATGGCGCGTAGTATCCGAAGTTTCCACGCTGTTTATTCTCAATAGTACCGTTTGTCTACTCAAGATAAAGTTTAATCACAGTATCACGCGACAGGTCCAAATTGCTCAGTTTCGGAATTGCTACCACCCATGGCTAGAAAACCGGTAATCATCCTCTTTTGGAGATCGGGTAAATCACTCGTTTTACCCATGACTGCACGACTGATATGTCTACAGAGTTCAGATGTCGCACTTTTTATACTCATCTAGGAAGCTCCGCCTGGTGCATTTTTTTATTCGCTACGCGCTGCTAACGCCAAAGAAAGGGGTGGTCATAATAACATAATTATATGCCTCGATTGTGAACGTATTTCATCGACAAAAGAGTTTAATACAGTAAATTTGGCTTTTTAAAAAAAAATTCCTGTCTGAATCTAATTTGAAAACCCCTGTATGACAGTTAGGTGTCGAATTTCAAGGGACTATTTCCTACAAGATCTAAATGTGAATAGGTAAAAACTGTTGCATGTAGATTTTTATTATTCATTTAAACGTCACCGATGACGGGCGGTGGCGTCCTTTGATAAATGAAGCAAAGATTCTCCGGCTTGGAATTTACAGTGAAGGAATGTAGATTGAAGCTTATTAAAATTTCAAACGGAATGAACTCTGTATCAAAGGCTGTGCCGCGTTGGGTTGCACTGATGTATTGCAGAAGGGTTTACTTACTTGCTTATCATTTTTAATGTTTATAGAAACTTCTCTTTTAAACTTTAACAATTTCTTTGGCTTTTAAGTAGAGGGGAAATGCTCCTCGATTTCTGTCTTCTTTATTTTTTCCCCCAGAATAATATTTTTCTTCTCTTCCTCTCCGAAAATCTTTGTATTCGACCTTTTTCTATATAAAGACTGCAATGTAAAGGTTCATCAATTTCATTCGACTCGTATACTTTTTATTTCGGCTTTCCAATCTCTTCTCCAGAACTTTACCCCCTTTTTTCAACAATCTCCTCCAATTAGTGTTTGAATTAGAACTCGTCGAAGTAGAATGAACGGGTTTTTTTATCTTCAAGAAGCTACAAAAGAAATTATACCCATCCTTGATTAAAGAAAACCAAAATATCAGAAGAGTTATTACATACACACTGGCCAATGAACAAGATACATATGTTTAATATTGTATTGGACCCCCTTTGACCCGAATTACAGCATGTATGCTGATTGGCATAAAGTGAATAAGGTGTCGAAGAACGTGTACGTTAATAGAAGACAGGGTAGATGTACCAGTAATTGACAGGTTAAGCGATTACTGTGAAACGAAATTGTGTACATATATCAAATTGAATTTTGAAACGTTTCTAGTTATACCATTAAATTGTAAATATAATGCAGAATGTGCCAATCTCTAAACAATTATTATATCTTTAAAAGGTTATTAAAATTTTTCCTAACTAATGCATGAATCACCAGTAGTTGACAGTTCATGCACCAGAAGTTGACGGGCAGTTTCACCAGTAATTGACAATAATTTAATTATACATTTTTATTATATATTATTACAAAAAATTGACAACATTCAAAAGTAGCTGATGAAATCGAGCATTTTTAAGAATGTGTAAAGTATTTAACATTAACTAAAATTATGCTTTTTTAAAACTTAAGTTGATCATATAGATCATTTATCTTTTTTTCCTTTGAAATATTAAGTAAAATCAGTCCACCCCCTTGTATATCTACCCTAGGTGTTCACCAGACATTCCTTTAATTCTCGCAGATTTGTTGGAAGAGGATTTTGCTGTTGGATACATCGTTCCAACATGTTTCGAATATTCCCTATGGGGTTGAGATCTGGGTTTTGGGGCGGTCAGAGTAAATGACTGATGTCATCTGAACCAACCGTGCGTGATGAACATTAGCATTATCATCCATGAAAAGCCGTCGCATGCAGGTTAAATATGCAGCACTGCAGCTTGGACGTAGTCAGCAACAATGTTCAGGTAGTCCGTGGAATGCACCGGACCTTCAGTAAATATCAGAACACCTACCTACCGTCTTTACAGAACAACCCGTTTCGTGATATGTCAACAACATGACATTCTTGTAGTCTTCATATGTCCAGTCATGATTTCCAGAACTAATGTAGACGAACATTTATTTATTTATTCAAATTTCCAATGGGAACCATAAATAACAAAATGAACACCAATAAGATAGAAAAAAATTTAAACACAGATTAAAATATAAAGAAGGAGAAAATAAATGACAAATTCTATAAAAAATTACAAATTCCAAGCGCTATATAAAGCACTCTTAAAGCGATATAAATTACAATTAAAATATTCGAATCCTTATGAATAGGGTTACCAGAACTTGGATACCAATAATGCACACATTCTTTCATATTTGTTGAGCAAAAGGGAATATGAAAAGTATCTTTACTAGGGATGAAATTAGGAAATAAAAAAATTAGTTCTGCGAAGAAGTTCGTGGAAATCAATATAACCATTAATCAATTTACATAGAAAGGGAGCATGTTGAATCTTTCTTCTACTCTATCTTGGTGAAAGCCTATCTATCAGTATTGATAGTAATGAATGCTGTTCAGATGAACTGGATATAGGCTTAAGATCAAATCGACTAGATAAAAAATGAATAAATCGATTCTGAATAAATTGAATTCGGTCAATAGCGCCCAACTTTGTATTCTAGAATAGGTCCGACATACCTGCAAAAAGGGGGTGGCCGTGGCCTGGTTGTCTCGTCGGTTGGCTCGCTGATCGATGGAATTAAGCAACTTTAGGCGCGGCCAGCTGCTGGCTGGGTGACAGCCAGTGGCTTGAGGACCACTGCTGGGTGGGACGGCTATTTGGGGCACAGCTGTTGGGGGACTTTAGCCTGACCCATTTGCTGAGTGACCAGTGCTGGATGTCCCAACAGTTGGTGATAGCCACTGGTTTGTTCGTCCGCCAGCAGCTCTTCGGAGGGCACGTTAAGCCGTCGGTCCCGGCTGCTACTGTCATCTCGTAGCAGTCGTTAGTTACTGGGATGGCGCAAAACTCCTTCGAAGGAGTGAGTGCCGCAGATTATCGTTCTGCGATAATCTACCCTCTGTACAAGATAAGATACCTGCAAAAAAGAAGAAATAAAATAGAGGGCCTATTAATAAATTTAAAAGAAGGAAATAGAAGTCCTAAAACTTTATTAGCTTTTTTAATGATATAGCGAACATGGAGCTGTGAATTTAATGAGTGGGTGCGAAGAACTTCAAGAGAATGCTAGAGCACCGAATGAACGAAGTATCAAAATACGGTTCACGAAGCTAATTATAGAAAGTGATCTATAATTGTGATCATACATTTACATATTAGAGAAGTCAAGGCCATGCGACTTTTAAGATACCAACTTCGGGCTGCATACATGTTATGTTGTAACTTCACGCAGTCATCAGCAGAAGAGAGAGGTTAATAAAACTTTACAAAAATCAGGAGTTTCGTATAGATCATGCGACTGCCAATTTGGGTCCACTTCAAATCACGGTGCATGGTTCTGCCAGATATGGGTCAATTGTTGCAGAGTGTAAGTCCTGTTTTAAGCAACGGCGATCTAGATCGCCTTTAGCCACGGTTACCCTTTTAGACGAAGACTGTAAATCGTTTTTCCCATACTCTGGAGTTCGCGGCTTTCAAGAATCCAGTCAGCTGTTTCGCTTTTTCAATCGTGGCTCTGGCTAGACGAGCACAAACAACTGAGTCCATTTTCGAAGACAAATCATTTTCTTTATTCCGGCGCTGATCAAGTTCTATGGTTAAACTCACCCAATTCCTTCGTAATTAAGTGACAATAAACGCTTGAATCACATGACCTCAAACAGCTTTGATAAGCAAGAATTAAAACAAATTTACATAGGTTTTATAGATGTTTCTAATTCATTGTCCAGTATTTTGTAAATTTAAGAATAGCGAATGATAAAGTAACTGGTAACATTATACATGGATTAGGAATTTTTCTGTAATGTAAGCTAACGCTAGAAGGAAAAATGGCCGTAGAATAAACTTTCCATTGTGCCATACTACAAGACATTCTGCAATTTTTGGCTATTCTTTTCCCAAGCTTTACTTGCTCAAAGTCTCGTATGGTTGATGTTTTTGCTAAATTTTGCCTCTCGTATGAAAATGTGTCATACATTAATCAAATCTGAGAGTATTCTACTTTTCTGCTCAATATCTAATACAGTGGCCTAGTGAGGTTAAATGGCGCCCGGGACTTGGTATACTTATTTTTTTTGCCCCGTCTAATTTTTTTTCCTCATATTTTATATTCGCAGCGGTCTCCCCCCCCCCAAAAAAATGGCGCCCGGAGCATCATGACCCTCCCTACCCCATCCTTACTATAAGTGGATCTAATATAATACAATGAATCTCTAATGTGATTACGTTCGAATTTTGTAAATTATAATTCAATTATCATTCGTACGTGATCTCTAACTTCCGCGGGACATTCAAATCTATTGTGAGATATAAACAGGAGGATCTATTTCTATTGAGAAATAAGTAAACACCAGACCTTAAAAGAATTGGTAAGTAAAAAGACAAAAATATACAGGGTGAGGCATTTATCTTGAGGTAACTGAATATCTCGGAAACTAAGCATTGTACGAAAAAATGTCCATTGCATGGGGGGGGGGACTGAAATCTTAAACAGGAACTCCTATTTTTAATGGTATATTCAGATTGAACACAATGTTCGAGAAATGTTTTATTCTTGGTGTTTTTTTAATTGATCCAACCGTTTGGGAGATAGAGGCCCTGAAAGTGTGGAACTTTTAAAGTTTTGAACCCAATTTTATCGATGAAGACAAAGAGATAGAGAGTGGGTCTTACAGACATTCCTATTCTACTTTTTTAATGGTCTTTAAGAATCCGAAGTCAGAATTTCAAAAATCCAATATTTTTCAATACCCACGTATAGACTCTGTCTCTATAGGACTGCTGCTCTCAAAAGTTTACTTGTGCACTAAAAAATTTAGAATTTTTGAAATTCTGATTTCGTATTGTTAAAGACCATTAAAAAGTAGAATAGGAATGTCTGTAAGACCCACTCTCTATCTCTTTGTTTTCATCGATAAAATTGGGTTCAAAACTTTAAAAGTTCCACACTTTCAGGGCTTCTGTCCTCTAAACGGTTGGATCAATTGAAAAAGCACCAAGAATAAAACATTTCTCGAATATTGTGTACAATCTGAATATACCATTAAAAATAGGGGTTCCTATTTAAGATTTCACAGTTACCCCCTCCTCCCCAGTGCCCCTCACAAGGGGGGGGGGTAGTTTTTTAATAATGAATTTCCCCTGCGAAATAATTCACTTTTGATTTTGGACATTTTTTTCTTATAATGCTTAGTTTCCGAGATATTCAGTTGTCTCAAGATAAATGTCTCACCCTGTATAAGTTTGTCCTAACGACGTGCCCATCTCCTACACAATTACAAAATCATTTTCTTAACTTTATTTTTACTCGGTACACTGCCTTCCATACCATTTTCGCGAGCTTGCAAATCCACAAAATATAAAAAGACTGAACATTTTAATAGTCCTTTCCGTGGAATAGAGGAAAAACATTAATTAATTCGTTATCCCTGTTGAGAATTTTATCTGCTACAAAACGTTCCAAACTTAATTGAACCTTCCTGAATATCTCAATATGAGATGCCATAAATTTGGCGACCAAGTTAGTATGACCACCAAAGCTATCAATATAGCTAGATAGCCACATCGGCATATAACAGAATTGTTGGATTCTTGTGGAGTATATTGAAGTTTATTGCTTGAAAGAGAATGAATAAAAAGCGTGATTTGACAGACGTTGACCGTGAGTAAAATATTAAAAACGTTCCCACAGTGCACCAACAGCCAAAATAATCGGTTCTCAGAAAAAGGCGTGTGATCGTCCATGGTCAATGGAATGGATACTCGAGCTGAGAGGGGTATTTTTAGATTGTCCAGTCCAACAGAAGGGTATGTCAAATATATAGCTGACCTTAACTAAAACCGATGGCCTCTCAACGTACAGTCGCTGCACATTACACCGTATTTACTACGGAAGCAGAAGGTCTGCTCACAAGCCTTTGTTGTCTGCAGCAAACAAAGAAGCAGCACAAGAATTGAACAGTAAATGAGTGGAAAAGGGGTAATGTAGAGCGACATAACACGTTTTCAATTAGATCATGGATTATCACAGCACTTCAAACGGTGGAGACAACGTTATATCTTGTAGATATTTTTGTGGGATTATTTGGGATTTTTTTATTGGAATGGAGCAAAGTTTGATCGGCGAAATCTGTCCAGTTATGTTGAGTAATTTTATCCCGCTGATCTATCCCGCTGCAATTGGGTAATTCCAACATGACAATGCTCCAAGCATTAACACTTAGATGAGCATAAATGCTTTGATGAGCATGACGGAGAGTTTTTTGTGCAGCGTAATTAATTATTTTTCTAATAGGAAAATATATTTTTTCACCAAGAATCTCTGTAAGAATATTTGCTTCTTTTAATAGGATAATTTAAATAAATAGGTTAAACTTGAATATTGCAAACTGTTAATAATGAGTATAAAATTTTATTATTCTTGACTAAAACTATTATTTCTATTATTTTTTTATCATGGCAAACATATTTAGAAATCCCAGTAAATTGGCAATATTATCATAAAATATTTTGTATTAGAAGTCTAACCAACTTCCAACATGAAAAAATTAACGAATTATCTGTATTGTATTTTCCTTAATCTTTTTAAGAATGAGTCAATTTGATTTTAACGAATATTATCTGTCATAGTACAGGGTATTTCTAAATTATCTCCCGTATTATACGTGTTTATTACTCAAAAACTATTACAGATTTTAACGTGATTTTTTTATTCACAAAGAAAAACTCAAAAAGTTTCTTAGCTTCGCGTGAGTTGATAATGAAACACGCCGTTGGCGCGTGATACCATTGTTGGCGCGTTGTTCCATTTTTCGCGAAACGCAGTAAACAATGGCGAGTTTTCAAGAAAAAGCTCAATGCTTGTTATGGCTTCAGGAATTTAAGTCAGTGATTACAGTTCAGACTCTGAACTTCAGAGAATGTTCAAAACAAAGTTTAAACAGGATCCTTCAAATCATAATTCAATTAAGCTATGGCATGAAAAATTTTTAAACACAGGCAACCTGTTACACAAAAAGGGTGCGGGTAGACCTTCAGCGACACCACAGAGAGTAGAAAAGGTCAGGGAGGCGATCGATCGTAGTCCCCGTAAATCAGTTCGCCAAGCGGCTCGTCCACTGAATATGTCAATGACATCCGTACATAAAATAGTGAAGCACCACTTTCGTCTTACACCTACAAAATTCATATGATGCATGAACTGAAGCCAGATGACCGACCGAAGCGCAAGAAGTTTGCTGAGGATATGCTTCAAAAAATAGACAATTATCCCATTTTGAACATTTTGTTTCTGATGAGGCAACATTCCATACTTCCTGGGCACAACTGCCGCATTTGGGGCTCACAAAACCCCCACGTTTTAAGAGAGCATATACGCGACAGCCCAAAGGTTAATGTTTGGTGCGGTTTAATCACTGAACTCTGGAATGCCGGTAGCTACCACACGCTAGCATACTGCTGTAAAGCCGGGCAGCGCCAAATTGCTGGCCCCATCCTACTCAGATTATCATAAGAATCTTTGCTAAATGGGGCAGTTAAAATTTAATACAAACGATTTTTACAAAGTGTTTTTAGACTTTTAATATTGGATAGATACATTAAAAATATAAATTCGACAATAAACATTCTGTATAATTTCAGTCTTGCTTAAATGGTTAGGTTATCTCTCATGATTTAGCTATAAATAATTCAGTCTCAACACTTTGCACGTGCAGTTACTTACCTATGGAAAGTCTTCCCACATTCCCTTTTCTTCTTATTTTGGCAGTAAAATGCAATGCAGGTGGGGATGATTCTAAATTTTTAAAAATCCAAGATAAGTTATTTTGTTATATTTACAAGTTATTTAATTTTGTGTAAAAATGTTATTTACAACACTCTGCTAAAAGGAGCGATCTAAATCAATCATTTAGCGTCATACAAAACCATTAAAATCGTTTAAAAAACACTAGTTTTAAGGTTCAAAGCCTAAAAAGTTTAAAAGAAATCAAAATTACAGTTTAAAGCTACTTACTTGTTCGATTAAAAATGTCGTTTCCTCTAATAATTGCTTTGAAACAGACGAAGCACATTTCTGCATGCTCTAACCAACAAGATGGCGCCAGCCCATCCTACCTGGCTTCACGATGTTGTGTAGCTATCGGAATTCCAGTTGTTTTAGAGTTCAGTGGGTTTAATGCATGATCGAGTAATCGGACCTTCCTTTTTCGCTGAAGATACCATTACCGCTGCAACCTACCTAGATTTGCTGGATAACTACCTGATTCCACAGGTGGAAGAACTGCAGCCCAACATAGTCTACCAACAAGATGGAGCACCTCCTCACTTAGTTAGGCACTGAGTTAGGTAGTGCCTTGATGCGAACTTTCCAGGACGATGGATTGGAAGGGATGGGCCAATCCTTCGGCTCCCTCGCTCAACTGATGCGAACCCTCTGGATTTTTTTCTTCTGGGGATATGCGAAAGACAGAATGTACAATACCAACGTTGATGACATTGAAACTTTGAAACTCTCAAGAACAGAATAATTGAAACAATCGCTAATATCACCCTCGAAATGCTAGCCCGAGCTTCGCTTTGACGTCCTTCGCTAGCACATTGAAATTTATTAAGGTATGCTAAGAAACTTTTTGAGTTTTTCTTTGTGAATAAAAAAATCACGTTAAAATCTGCAATAGTTTTTGAGTAATAAACATGTATAATACGGGAAATAATTTAGAAACAGCCTGTATTTTAGAGGCTACAAATAATATTGAGGCACAATTCAGTTAATTCAATTGAGCGGCGCTTTTACATATCTCCAATTTATTCCACTTGTTATGAAAAAATGACTACACGCATATCTCAAGAGAGCATACTTAGGGGATATTTAGACGCGATTATTGTGATGTATTTACTTGGAGATCTCTTTTTTCGAAAATAATTTTGATTAATTGGACAAAGCAAATAACGTTTTGAATTGTATCGGTAAAAATCTCCGGTAAATTTGCATGTTTTTCACTCCTCCAATCACCAGTAATCAACTCTTCGATTTTATGTCGAGGCGAGCAAGGATTGTAACTTTCAATCATATGCTTCATTTATAGTGAGAGACCTAGAATGACAGCTATATAATTTATTAATGAAGTATTGACACGTAGTCTTTTTAAACTTTTATTCATTCGTATTTAACTTCAAAATACATGCACTTTCAAGACCTTTGCCCATATTATTTGACAGCATGAGTTCTCAGTATACTATAATATGCAATAGCCCGTTTGTTTATTGCTTGCATAGTAAAGTTATTTTGAGCGCTCTTAATGCTAATTTCAGTTAATTCAAATTCTATCCTTATACAAACAATATGTCGTTTACCCTGTCCGTTCTCCGAAAGCGTTCAATATTTTATTCCATCATTCTATAATAATACAAGAAAAGTCTCAATAAAAGTACTTTTTATTTTACATTAAAATCGACTTTGGAAACGTAGTTAGTCTTACCCGAATTGACTGATGAAGTAGGCTTAGCCAATGAAATGTACATACACTCATAAAAACTTGTGGAATAGTGGTTTCTATTGTCTCCAATATTTTCAGCCTTAATACAACCTCTGACAATTAAGTTCGGTGAATGACCTCATATTGCTAAAGGTCGTAAGAGTGCGCTACCGTCGTATCCTGCCACAGACAGGTCGAAACATGTTTAAACAAATTTGAGAGAATCAGCGCTGCGAATGTGTTTATAGTGTTTAAACAGGACATTGAAGAGTGAAAGTGTAGTGCGCGTGGTCGAAACCCAAAATGTATCAGCGAACGAAAGAGACTCATGAAATGCTGACAACAGTTTACAAAGAAAGTGGTATCACCTTGAAGTGTGTTTATGAGTGGTTTAAACGGTTCCGAGGAGGCCGGAACACCGTGGAAGACGCCCCTGAAGCGGCCAGACATCCAACATAATGTTACGACCCAACTGAAGGCTATCCCTAAAAACGACTACGCCAGGAGTATCCAGGACTTGTACAGCCGTTCCCAGAAGTGCATTACCATCGACGGGGATTACTTTGAAGGATAATAACTGCTGTTTCATGTAAGCCAGCAATCCACTCGCAATATGAGGTCATTCACCGAACTTAATTGTCAGAGGTTGTAGTAACCCTTGCTTATTTCCTGACTTCTGATGCTGTATGATGGTGAATAAACTTTTAGTTCATAGTGATGTAATTCGTTTTTTGAATAGACGAGATAATTCATTGTTACTTAACTACTTATGAATAAACTATATTCCCAAATAATCAAGGGTTTATTTAAATTTTTGCATACAATTATTCATTGGTTGTTTGATTGTAATTAAGGGCGCATCAAAATCAATGTCGTTTGTGCTATAGGAATGATTTAAAAGAATTAATCAAGCATTTTATTTGAAATAATATTTATCAAATCGAAATGCCCACCAATCGAATGAAGCTTCGTCTAAAATTTAGAATTTACGCCCACCAAAATAGAGTTGGATGAGTTGATAACGCGAATTCAATACGCATGTACAAATATTTCTCCAGCATTTACTAATTCGATTCAATTATGTATTGAGTTTTCCATTGCCACTTTTGTTGTATCTTACAAGTTAAAATGTTACTTTATGATTTGACACCTTAAAGAGGTCAAAGATCAAATCTGACGTGAGCATTGTATTAACAGATTGTTGACTGTCATGGAATTTGCCTGTTAGAAATTCGGGTGATAATTTGACACGTCAGAAAACAGATGCATCTATTCGCGTCATCACCCAAGTGGAGAATGGATGCGGCGTCACGACGTTCGTCGCGAGAAACGTGATGAGAGGAAGAGACGAAAGGATGCGCGAAAAAAGAGAGGTTTGGAGAAGAAAAATGATCGAAGGAGGAAAGATTCGGAGGTAAAAAGGCACGGAACAAAGACGGAACGGAACGTGAAGAAACCTTCTGTGGTTATGGCGGTTTCGAGGGAAGACTCGAGAGGAGTTCGCCAGCGGAGAAAGATTCCGGTGAACGAAGTGCGTAGCAGCCAAACTAACGTCGCTTCATTGACCGAGATTACTACGTCGGTTGGAATTCCCGTGAAGCGGAGGCTTGGGTACGTGGAGATGCATATTCGGAAAACTACGACGCAGTTTCTACTGGTAAGGTTAGTCGTTCCTCGCCTTTTATCTCATACTCGACACGGACTGAACTTTATCGATATCACTTAGAGCAACCTAAACTCGGCAACTTAGTGACAACAAATCTAAATGTTATTTTCTCACGAAACTATTACAGCGTTGTATTTCCGAAGATAGACTTAAATACGCAATTTAAAAGGGAAGTGATATGCGGTTTATGGCTGTATGACCTTCGAGCGTATTATCAACATAGCAAAGGTTTTGTGCTCGTACGGGAACATATTTAATCGCCCGTTCGCCATATCCAACTTCATCGCCCGTTCAGAATAAAAGTAGCAAACGAGCGCCTAATTATCAGTCTCTATATTTATGCAAGCTACGATAGAGTTCTAAACTTTCTTCAACTCTATTTCTTCCTTTCACAGATTTGGAATAAAGTCAGTAAATTTGTGTAGCCAAGAGGTTACGTTCTACATGTACGGCGTTTCAACGTAGCTTAATTCTACCTTCTTCTTTGCACCTTAACTGGAATTGTGTTCGTGTGTTAAAAATAGGATCACGTCAGCTATAATTTTTAGTGATGTGTTTAGTGCAACCAGTGTTTAGTGTGGTGCTTATTTGTAAATTCAAGTGAGGCGTTCAAGTAGAACATAATTCTTTTGTTTATAAGATCCTTATTCTTATTTAGTTAAGTGCTTAATATCTTTATTAGCATTAAGATCTAAATACTCAATGAAATTCTTATTATTTATTCATTAATAAATGCGTCCGCACTGTAATTTATCTTCCATTGCGATCTCTTTAAAATAATCATGACATTGACAATTTCAATAGATTTGTAGATATTTGGGTGGATCACTTCAAAGTAAAGTCCCTGTATACAACGAGAATGCAAACCCAACTTTTAAGTAACAAATTTTGTTTATCGGCTACATCAATAAATATGCCATCTAATCCTTTCTTTATATTGTAGATTGTCACGTTTGCACGTAAGGCGAGGAAATATGAATCCACGTAAACTAATCAGCGACTTTAATTCAAACGTCCCCGCCGGCTATAATATTGGTAAAAGTCATGCTGGCAAGCAGCTAGTGTCTCACGATTCTCTAATGGCAAAGATCATCTTAATTGGGATAGCAATTGTGACTAAAACTATAATGATCACGTAATTAATAGCGCGTACCTAGAATCTCTCAGCTAATGTCTTGGCTAGCGTGAAAAAGAAAATGATTGCTCCAATAACAAATCCTCTGTTCTGACTGATGACTCATCAATGATGAGCTTCTTCTCCATCAGAAATAACGGACATTGCAAACTCAAGCTCATCAAATTTTTGGGAAAATTCTTTAGTTGATTCGTTAGATTATTGGACGCTTCAAATTTAGGTCATTTGCGCCCTATTCACATGATTAATATTGGAAAAATTCAAATATTCACGGTCACGACATAATTCGAACCTGCGACTAGACGATTCGTGATCTGGAAAATTCCGCCCTGATTCTCTGAACTATCTGGGCAGCTTTATTGGCGATAAAAAGATTCGTATTTATGCTTCAAAAATTATTCAAAATCATACGGAACTGAATGAGGAACTGATACATTTAATTTTAAGAACAGCTGAATTACGGAGGGTTGAATAAGTTACAACTAAACGATTTACATATGCAAATTCTCCAGCCACGTGGTTGACAGGGCAACGCGGTTGTGAAGAGTTATGAAGGAGACATCGCTTCATCATTCTTAATCGTTGTACAAAAGCTAGCTGCGAGAATCCCGCCATAAATCGATAGATATTGGGAAGGATATATATAAAAATCCTATTTCATGATTATAAAATAATGCAAACCCATCTCATCAACAACGATGCAAGGGTCTCATTTCGAAGGCAGGAATCTGTAACACACTAAATAAAAACAAAAAAAATGCAATACCAGCAACGTTGGACAAACCTGGACCCACAAGACAATGACCCACTCCAAGCAGAATACTGGAAGTTGTAGCCAAAGTTAAGCGTCTCATCTCTGCAGAAAATCCCAAAACTAAAAGTGCTGTCTCAAACAAGGTTGGGGTATCACATCAACGTATGCAACATAATCCACAAAAATATCCGACTGGTTAAGCGTCACAAGTCTCGGGTTCATAAGCTCCTTCCGAGGCACGTTGCAGAACGACGTACCAGCTGTCAAAAAATGTATGAGCGGTATCTGTCGGGCGATAAATGGCAGTTCGTTGTGACCTTGGACGAGGCATATCTTTACCTGTCAGACTCCAACAAACCCAGATCAATTTACTACAGGCCTAAGGATGAAAAAATTACTAAAGATGGCACAGGGAATGCAGAGAAAGTTTTCCGAAAGGATTCATGATCATAGCTGGAATTGGTACAACGGCAAATTGCGTATCCGGAAGGTCGGTAAAAATGCGGACGTGAATTCTCTCTACTACCAGGGGAACGTTTTGGACCATGAGATTCTGTTTCGCCATGAGATTCCCACACGGTATGGACAGGACCGAAACCTGGTATGGGTGCATCAGGATAAAGCTGCGAATCATACGTCCAAGTAAACGGTCGCCCATTTGCGAACACTGGAATAGAAGGCGAGCATACATTCAATTCCGTTTGAAGACATACCCGTGAAATCTCCAGACTCATTTTCCATGGATTATTGCGGCTTTGGACTGCTGAAACGCGACCTTGGAAGCAGACAACCCCGTACATTGGACGGTCTATGGAAAGCCTGTAAAGAGGAGTGGGTACAGATCGACTTAAATTCTCTGCGGAGAAGTCTTATTGAATGGAAACTGCGATGCAGAGCCATAATTCGACACTGTGGGCACCAGACAGAACATCACCGAACATGACGGCGGGGTTTCTCATAGACTTAAGACGCTTATATATCGTTTAGTTGTAACGTACTCAACCCTCTGTAATCTCCTTGCCAATACATAATACTTTGATAATATTTCCAGCTCATATAATATCAAGTCAAACATTGTTTCCAGGGGAGCTGAGTTTCAAGCTGTGAACAATGACATGTTTGACAAAAACTTATTAGATAAACAAATCTTTATTTGTGAACTTCCCATGTGGTTTTGCGGCATTTAATATACACTGATTGGAAGAAAGTAATTGGACACCCATCCACCCGGCAAAAAATGGACCTTTCCGCTACCACACGTGCCACTACTGTATATAAATGCAAAGATAGTCATCAGACAACACCATTGACTCTAACTGAAGCATCATGCCGCGACAGGCGGAGCTGACAGAGTTCGAAAAAGGTGTCCTGGTTGGAATGTCGCTCCAAGGCGCATCCATACGAGAGATTGCCAGCAGCCGGAACCACCCGAATCAACAGTGGCGTATGTGCTGAAGAAGTACAGGACCAATGGTCATTGTACGAATGCACCAAGGCTAGTCGTTCACCCGCATTGACCAACAGGGACCGTCGGGTGCTGCAGCGGGAGATACGGAAGAACCGACGTTCGACGGTGACCACCATCGCCGGGGAATTCCAGCAGGCATCTGGATGTCAGGTATCCACCAAGACCCTCCGAAAGGGTCACATGCTGGGCTATCACGGCAGAGCAGCAGCCCACCAGCCGCTAGTCACACCGGCGAACAAAACGAACAGACTGCAATGGGCCAGGGAACGCTGAGGACTGGAAACGTGTTCTCTGGAGCGATGAATCCCGCTTCACATTGTTTCGATCGGATGGCAGAGTTTGGGTGTGGCGTTTACCTGGAGAACGGCTCTTTCCTGAGTGTATCATCACAACAGTGAAGTTCGGCGGAGGAGGAATTATGGTGTGGGGCTGTATTTCATGGTATGGCGTAGGCCCGGTAGTGAAGGTGGAAGGCACCATGAGGGCTACGGACTACTCTACCATCCTGGACAATTCCGTTCACCCAACCCCTTTGGCAAACCTACGGTCTAGAGCCATGCCTGTACCAAGACGACAATGCCAGGCCACATGTTGCAGCTCATATCCTGCAATGGTATGCCGATAATAATGTTGAACACATGCAGTGGCCAGCCCAGAGCCCCGACCTGAATCCCATCGAACATCTGTGGGATGAAGTCGAGCGTCGGTTGAGGGGTAGTAGCCCACTCCCCAAAACAACCTGAACTGTGGACGGTTGTACGGGACATTTGGCGGGAGATTCCTGTGGGGGTCGTACGTATTCTTGTGGAAAGCATGCCCCGAAGAGTGGCCGCCGTGATTGCAGCCAGAGGGGGGCCGACAGGATATTAGCTGTTATCAATAAAAGCAAATAAACGCACTGTGCGAGATGTCCAATTACTTTCTTCCAATCAGTGTACAAAATATCGGCAGCATTCAATACACTTCGAGATAGAAACCAGAGTTATCAGGAGAAATGAGCATTCTTTTGCATACAGTCTGATGTTGATCCTAGCAATTCGGCGGTCTCGACAGTCTGGATAAATTCCAACTGATTTTGGCGGTTCAGTTTGAAGTAGTTGAAATTTCTTTCGAACCTTCATTGAAGAATAGTATTCATTTTTTTTTTCAGAATTCATTATAATCCAATATGTCCATCCAGAGCCTGTATGGCCTGAGGCCGACGTGTTGGGTCTCTGGATGGACCTGGATTAACTAAAGCTCTATATATACAAGTATGGACAACTGACGCCATTTTTGGCCTTTTCGTAGGTTCACTCACTATATACTGCTTATTAAAATTCGAAAATCACTCGTTTTTTATGTAATTTATGTATACTTACGATGAGCGTTAAATTGCATAAAAAACGAGTGATTTTCGAGAATTTTAATAAGCAGTTGAGCCTACGAAAAGGCCAAAAATAGCGAAAATGGCGAAAATGGTTTCAGTTGTCCATACTTGTATATATATAGAGCTTTAGGATTAACGACTGCTGTATGATGGTCACAGCAGCCGGGGGGGGGTGAAGATCCTGAGTCACTTGATGAATCGCCCATCCAGTGACTAACCGTGCCTGATGTTTCTTAACTCCATTGAAGTTATGTTTTAGTGGAAGCCCACTAGGCCACGGCCTCCCCCCAACATTCGCCCGGATAATATTTTTTGGGAAAAAGTTTTCTGTTCGACCCTGCATGTTGACTTCTTAATTTTTTGAATTGTAAGAAAGGATATTTTGTACAGTTATCTGGATCTTAGTCAACGTCATTATACGGAGTTCCCCTGAACGCTTTTCCTTTCGATTGTCGGATAGTTCAACTGCCAGCTTCCATCCGCAACTTCATCAGTGCTTCAAGCTTCTTTCCCTCGTTTCATTTGTCTGAAAGATCCTCCTAGCATAATTGTCATCTTTTGCCGAGAATAAGATTCAAGATTTATTGTCCGCATGTAACGATATCCCTAAGGATACATCGGAAACTTCTATTCTATGTCTTCATATGAGATGCTATTTATGAGAAAAATTAGCATAATCTTCTATATATATAAAGAAGGATGTTTGTGGGTCTGTGGGTCTGTGTGTATGTTTTTTATACAAATCTACAGTTTTATTCCGATCTTGATAAAATTTCGCATACATGACCTTCAAAGCATGAGGAAGGTCACTGTCTACCTCAGATTTCGGAAAAATAATAAATATCGATAAAAAATCGATATTCATGGTTATGACAAGGCATATTAATGAGAAATATCTCATGACCAACAATGCAAGGCAAAGTTTGTACAACAATAGGTATCAACAATGGTATCAACACGCAATTCACAAACACACTGCATGCACCAACAATATATATCTCATGACCAACAATGCAAGGCAAAGTTTGTGCAACAATAGGCCCATTGTGTTCGCATCAACAATGGTATCAACGCGCAATTCACCAATAACAATGAGCACAGAATGATGATGTAATGTTAAAGCAATCTTTCCAAGAATTATAACAATGAACATAAAATGATGATGTAATATGGATAAGTTTCAATTTGTAACAATGCATAGAATTCCTGTTATTCAGGCTTTTCTTAGAAAAGAGAGTTCTTAGTACTTAACAATTTCTTGAAAATCTTTAAAAATGATCAGTAACTGGAGATAATGGAGAGTTAGCAGACTATTGAGAAAGAGTGGAAAGACGACAGAGGAAGCACTCCTTTAGCTCCGTGAGGTATTGAGCAAATGGGAAGCAAGTAAATAGAAGAATCGGCGACCGCTAGACTGCACAAAGTGATGAATGGCCAAGTTTTGCTTCAACACATCGAGAGAAAAGTGGAAATTGCAACAACACTAAAAATACATCTCAGGTAAGATTACGTGTGTAAGAAATTGTTTGGAGAGGTACAGCCATTGTGAGCCTTTAAAAAGATTTCTTTCGAATTTTCATTAGGAATTTTTACTGTATTAATTCTAAGAATTTTCATGTGTTTATTTTTAGGATATTGCAAAATTTAATTTAATTTTTTGAGATTGTTCTGTTTACATACAAGTGTAATTATCCCGGGCAACGCCGGGTATCTTTTTAGCGGTAATCTATCTTCTATATATATAAAGAAGGATATTTGTGGGTGGGTGGGTCTGTTTGTCTGTACGTTTTTTATACAAATCTACAGTTTTATTCCGATCTTGATGAAATTTCGCATACATGACCTTCAAAGCATGAGGAAGGTCACTGTCTACCTCAGATTTCGGAAAAATAATAAATATCGATTAAAAAAAATCGATATTCATGGTTATGGCAGGGCATATTAATGAGAAATATCTCATGACCAACAATGCAAGGCAAAGTTTGTGCAACAATAGGTATCAACAATGGTATCAACACGCATTGCACCAACACAAGGCAGGGATCAACAATCAATATCTCATGACTAACAATGAAAGGAAAAGCTTGTGCAAGTGTAATTATCCCGGGCAACGCCGGGTACCTCTTCTAGTATATATATAAAGAAGGATGTTTGTTTGTGAGTTTGTTTGTTTGTTTGTTTGTTTCTTATGCAAATCTACAGTTTTATTCCGATCTTGATGAAATTTTGTATACTTAACCTTCAAAGCATGAGGAAGGTCACTGTCTACCTCAGATTTCGGAAAAATAATAATTATTGATAAAAAAAAATCGATATTCATGGTTATGACAGGGCATATTAATGAGAAATATCTCATTACCAACAATGCAAGGCAAAGTTTGTGCAACAATAGGTATCAACACGCAATTCTCAAACACTCAGCACGGACCAACAATATATATCTCATGACCAACAATGAAAGGCAAAGTTTGTGCAATGATCAGGCTTTTCTTAGAAAAGAGAGTTCTTAGAACTTAACAATTTCTTGAAAACATTTAAAAATGATCAATAACTGGAGATAATGGAGAGTTAGCTGACTATTGAGAAAGAGTGGAAAGATGAGAGAGGAAGCACTCTTTTAGCTCCGTGCTGTATTGAGCAAATTGTAAGCAAGTAAATAGAAGAATCGGCGATTGCTAGATTACACAAAGAGATGAATGGCCAAGTTTTGATTCAAGACATCGAGAGAAGAAAGGGAAATGCAACAACATCAAGTGGACATCTAAAGTAAGATTGCGTAAGAAATTATTTAGACTAGCAGTGGCATCCTTGGAGAGGTCCATCCATTGTGAGCCTTTAAAATGTTTTTTTCAAATTTCCATTAAGAAATTTTTACTGTATTAATTCTAAGCGTTTTCATGTGTTTATTTTTAAGATATTTCAAAATTTATTTCAAAAAAAAAAGTCCGAGCCACGCCGCGGTTATCACTTAGCTTATTTGTTAGCACAGCAGATCTAAACATTTCCTAAAATACATTTTGATTATATTCTGAGGGACAGTGTATATTTTGGAAACTGAGATGCTGATAATGCGATGACTGAACGTTCGTTTCCAAGAATTATTGATAATGAGCATGAAGTGAAGATGCAGTGACAGAACATTATTAAGGCAGCGTCTATTGATTAGGCAAAGGAGTCAGGCGTGTCTTTCTTGACCTCCCTATCAAACGTCCAGACGATTGGCAAAAAATTATGTGTCTGGAAAGGAAAGAGAAAGAACGAGTATTGGTCGGAGAAACTCAGCAACTTTAACAGAAACAAGCTCTACGGGCGTTTGAAACATCTGAACAACGGGAGTTTCGAAAAGAGCAAGAGGGTATAAGAGCTTCTACGTCAAGGGCAAGAAAAACTTGAGTCTAAAATATCTGGTGATGCTCCGCAGAGGTGAGGCAAGTCAAGAAGTGTTCCGATAAATTCCCGGTATATCACCTAGACTTCCTGGTATTTTTAGTAGAATGGATAATCCCTTTGCTCTATGTTTTATTGATTGAGGTTTTTTTTTAACCAATTGGGAGTTATAATTTAATTTTTTGAGATTGTTCTCTTTACCTACAAGTGTATTTATCCCGGGCAACGCCGGGTACCTCTGCTAGTTTATAATAAAATAGCCGTCTTTTGAAATTATTCAAGGCAATTTGAAACATGTATGAGGACTTTCATTCTCTATCAAACAACAGAATTTTCACAGGCTTTAAAAAATAAAATTTTCTTTATCAAGATGACCAATTTTTTCTTCTTCAATACATGCCTTAGTTGCTTATCTCCTTTCTTCTAATTTTCATGAATGCTCTCCAAATCGGATTTCGTTAATTACATTTCTACAGGAAGAGCAAAGGTTAACTTTTTTTTTCTATGTTGGCTACAGCTTACTAAATTTATCCAAGCATTCGCCATTAGCTTTTTCACCTGCATGTCCATTAGCCGCTGGTTTGGGAATCCAATATCCACAGCAAACACCGCAGCATCCGTCAAGATGCCCCACTTGATATTTGTAAACTGTTTGCGTTTATAATTAAAAGGCCTTATTTTATAATTAACGCTCCTCCAATCTTCTCAAGTTTTAGGGAGAAAATTAGTCTTACCTCCAGAGACGTGCCAAAGCCGAGTGCACGACACCCGGGCGTCGACCTTTAGGAGGCGTCGATAGCAGTGGAATTTTACTTTCTTGAAGCGCTAAATTTATTTCGCACTTGGTTTAACATTGGCGCAGAAACACCATGACATGTCCCTGGTTACCTCAATCTCACTTAACCTAGTCTCCCTTTTGACTTACAATTTAATTATTGCCCCGGCAGGAATTCGGTCTTTTTATCCCACTGGCTTCAGTTGATGGTAAGTTCTTCATTATATTTAGAATTTAAACTTATTCTTTAAGTGTCGATCTGTCTAGACTAATATTATATTGTTAATTAATTTTCCCTTAAAAAATTAGTTACTTTTTCGTGAGCTAAATGATTAGCGAACATTTTGTAATTAATTCGGATGAGTCTGGGACTGTTCGATTGATGGATTAATTTCAGAAGTCGAAGTCACTCAGTGAAGCAATCACTCTTTAAAACCTTCAATTCTTCCACTTTGCACTGATCAGTTTGAGCTCATTTCAAATAATTAAATCTTCCAATTAGGTTGACTAGGATTCAGTTTAGAAAGGGTTAAAAATTAACCTTAAATAGACAAAAACAATAATTAGATATTTTAAATTAATTAAGATATTTAAAAAATGAAATTACATTTCTGCTTAAATTAGACAATTAAAGAATTAGTTTTAATTTTAAATTCTTTTTTGTCTCGCTTCCTATGCTTCTGAAAATTTAATAATTTTAGTAAATCAAATCTGATTACGTGAATAAAGAGCAGTAATGTTTCCTTAAATATGACGCATCCACCATTGAAAATTCAGGTATAAAGATTCATTGGACACTACGGTTAATGCTCCAAACAGGAAGTAAAGATATTTAAGGGAAAAAATGACAGGAAAAATTACGCAAGCAAGGATTCGAACCAGGGATCACGAATATTAGTCTTGTTGATAACCAACTGGGCTATCGCGAACACGGGACAAACCATCCTTTCCAAGCTATCAAAAAGGAGGACTTCGATCAGAGAGCCGTGTCATTGGGATTTCTTAGAGACAGCTTTGGTGTTGTGCGTCCAATAGCCCAGTTGATAGAGGCGACGAGCATCCAGGTCGCAGAATTCTACCTTCCGTCTTCTTCATAAATATTTTTACCTCGAGTATGATTTACTCGTATTACTCTATCAATTGTTACAAAGACCCTGTATTGTATTTTTTGTGGTGAAATGGACGATCTATTGATTGTGATTTTCGTCTCCTACTGCTCAAAACGCTGCGTCAATTTTCCTCACCTGCAACGATCCGAGACAAAAAGACCTCCTATTACGAGGATGCTATCTTCAGAAAATGACGCTATCTTCAGAAAATGAAGAGGCAGATCAGAGACCAGTAGACAGTAAGAAAGTTTCGATCTGCTTATGTACCTTTAATAAGAAGGTTCCGAACGTTGATCCTCTTAGATACCAAGAGGACACAAATGTTCCTATAAAATTACTGAATCTCCTTAAGAAACGCTTTGAAGATTTAGTTCTCGCCAGGAGCACACGAAAAAAATCAAAGAAATTAAGTTAATTTCTTTTATGAAGAAATAAATACACGTCGAAAATTAAACATGAAGTGCAAATTTCACGATAACATTTAAACCAATTGGTATTTTCAACCAAATTGTTTGCAGTGTTGCATCTGAGCATGCAAATGATGAAATGTTTTTGAAACAAGAAATTAAGCCTCCCGAGGAAGGTATAGGAAAGTAGCGGAAACCCTGAGTTCATCTATTTTTTTATTCCTTCATCAGCACTTTTTAACCCCCCGTTTATTTTTAATCAAAAATTGATTTTCTCGAACCTTGTATTTAGAAAATATAAAAGAACCAAATCTTCTTTCCTTTCTCATCATTTTCGATCGAATGATATATCACACCCTATATGGGTTACCAAAAGTTCTAAAGACCAAGTGATTGCCACTCCCACAATTTCGACCCTATTTGGACAATTTGGCCCAAACTTTACAGTGATGTTTTTCTTGCTTAGAGGAACCTGCATACCGAATTTCACTCCTTTATATGCGTAAATACACGTAAACCTTTTGGTCCCCTCTAATTTCCGCCCCCGAAACTCCGACCCTGTGGGCCAATCAAAACCAAACTAAATAGTGAAGGTGCACATGCCCATAGTAAGCTAAATTCCAAATTTCAAACTTCTACCTCAAAAAATGCGGAAATTATGAAGGGGACGGACGGACAGACAGACGGACATAGTGAAAACAATAAGTAGCTCCATTCTTCCGCTACTTAATAATGATTGGGGCATCCAGAAATGTGCAAAAGTAATCAGCTGAATGAAAGGAGTGTTTTCGTTCTGGTAGTGTATCAGAATAGCTGATACTAATTCCAAGAAAATCGAAGATAAGTGTGGTCTTCATGCCGATAAGCTGTTGGACGACTGCATGCCAGCCAGTACATCATGGAAATCGCACTTTTCATTGGTGCTCATCATTCTGTGAACTCACGGGTATGAACTCATTTCCAAAGTACAGAAACTGTCACCAAACGACCTGTTTCAGGCCATCCTATAGTGACAACTCCTTCCAACGACCGCTAGATAAGCATACTGACACCTTAATAACCATGAAAAAGCGGATACCAATAAGTGCTGTGCGTCGTAGGCTGCATGTGCAAGGACACTATGCCCGACGACCAGCAAGATGCATGTCATTGCAGATTGCAATGACATGATCGGTTACGTTAGAGTGAAAAGCATCTCAACAGGACAAAAATTCAGTGGACCAACATCTTTTTTACAGATGAGTCCAGATTCTGAATGGGACCAGAAACAGACGTCTGCGGATTTGGAGAGAGCATGGAATCTGATACCATTCTCTATCACTGAACGCCGTCCCTTGGAAGTAAAGTTGTGACAGTTTGGACTGGCTTTTCGTTTGGTGGCCGCACCAATCTTCATGGGTTTGCAGGCGGCACTATCACAAATATCGAGATCAAATTCTTGATCACTATGTCAAATATTATGTACTGTTTTGATTCATTCCACAATGGATCATTATGAATGTTCCTTGTCATTAATAAATATTTTGAGCATACTCATATTCACATTATACATGATGCTTTACTAGTTGCTTTACAGGAGTATGCATTCATTGATGTGTATTTTCATGTAAATAAATTGAGAACTTTGAGAGTAACATCCGATTCTCTGTTTCGTACTTAAGGTTTGAGATTTGAGAGGGGGGGGGGGGGGGTGTATAAATGTTGTTGATTAAATTTTTTATTGCACCTGTCTTTAATAACCACATGAGCTTAACGACAATTCTTGCTTGGTCCTACGAGATGTCTTTTAAGCAAATTGGAGAGAAAGAGAGACGGATGGAGACATAATTGAACTAAATAATTTTGCTTCTTGTTTTCATTTTAATAAAAATAATTTCAATGATTTTTGTGAGAAGGAATTTAATCTTAAGCAAATTGTAGAATGTTGTTTTGATTTACTTGTTAAAAACAAAAAAAACAAACAGGATGTCGCAATCTTTCATTTCTAAATTAAAAAGTTTAACGTATATATTTTAGACATTAAAACAAATAAAGCACTAGCACGAGCTAAATTCTACAAAGTTATGAACTCGAGTAATTGAAGAGGGCAATATTTTTAAAGTTGCTTTTCTTTCTTGAGACTTGGTCCCAAGAAACGGCGGCTCCCTTTATCATTGGATTTTACTCATATAAGTTGACCACGGTGAAGCATCGGCGTTCGATGGCGGCCATCGAAGGCCCATCGACCGCAACGTTTCCCTTCCACGACCACCCGCTTGCCATCGGACGCAGGTTCGGTTGCATTGCCTTTGGAAACTTAATCCCCATAATGGATGCGGTCACAGGTGAAGGTCCATCTACGAATCGAGTCTAACTTTAACCTATCTAAAGAGATAAAATTCCGAGTGAGCGGATATATATTTGTTATTATCACATTAAAAAGCTCACGCCGAAGTATTTTTTATTTATCACTAGGCTTTGCCCCGTTATAAATTGGTAATGAGCGTGAAGCAAATTTTTAATAAAATAAAATATGTCTTAACGACATAAATAAAATATTTAAAATATTTTTATCGATCGTACAACCAATGATTTAAAATTTAATACAGTCCACGGCTTGTAGTCAGTGAGTTGGTAATTTTCCATATTATGATACACCAATTTTAAATAGCGTGTTTTCAAAGGAGAACCATTGCAAGTCGTTTTATCCCTTTTTATCCATCATTGAACATCACCCCGAAGCTTCTATAATTTTGTAAGTACGAATCTTTTCCACATTTTTATATACAGGATGTCCAAAAAGTCTGATAATATGGCAGATATCTCAAAGCTGCCAGGTAGGCGAGATCTGATGGATGCGGTTTATAGGTAATAGCAGGGTGGGAAATTGAATGCCGCACTCAAATTTAACTTTGACCTTCAAATTTAAGGTCATCCATTTGCTAATTCGAAAACTAAAGGGTGATTCAAAAAGGACTCCGGTTTTGAATCGGCTGGTAACATTGTTTGGTATCGTTTGTATTTCCACAAACATTTCGATTGTTGACTCAAGCCCGTATTCAGAATGAGCTCTCATACTCTTGCTCTTATTCAAGATCATTGTTGAATACAAATTTCATAATTGAATTCATACTCAACAATGGTTTGAGTAAGAGCAAGACCATGAGCGCTCATTCTGAATACGGGCGTCAGTCTGCATTTCTCGCCTGTATTTATTCTGTGTCTAATCATGGAACGTTTTACTACTGCGCAACGTTTGCTAATCGTGAAAACGTTTTATCAAAATGGAGAAAGTTATGCAGCAACTGTCAGGCGACTTCGTGCGATGCTAGGGCGTAATAACGCACCGAATGAATCAACAGTTCGCAGACATAGGCTAGGGTCACACTGGCGTAAAACTCCGCGTAAATACGCCGATGTAATGACGCCAGTGATGTCATTTCCGGTAAATAGCATGGTGCCGCGCTTGGCGACGTCGTTACGTCGGCGTATTTACGTGGCGTTTTACGCCAGTGTGACCCAAGGTTTAGGCAAAAATTCGTTGAGACGGGTTCTACGGTAAACCTTAAAAATCCTGGGCGTCTTCATTCTGGTCGAATTGAGCAGAATATTGCGATGGTTTGTGACAGTGTGTCTGTTAGCCCAATGAAATCGATTCGTCGCCGTTCCCAACAATTGGGCTTAAGATCTTCGTCAGTACAGAGAATTCTTTGGTATGATCTCCATTACCACCCGTAAAAAATTCAGTTAACACAGCAAGAGACGGATCACCAGAAGAGACGACAGTTTGTTGACTGGTCTGAGAAGACGACAGGAAGACGACGGCTTCGCAAACAAAATCGTCTTCAGTGATGAGGCGCACTTCAGCTTAAATGGATTTGTGAATAAGCAGAACTGCCGTATCTGGGGGTCAGAAAATCCTTCCATGATCCACGAAAGGGAAATGCACCCACAACGAGTGACAATTTGGTGCGGCTTTTGGGCGGGCGGCGTCATCGGCCCTTATTTTTTCGAAGATGAGGCAGGACAAGTTGTGACAGTCAATGCAGTTCAGTACCGTGCGATGATACGAGAGTTTTTGTGGCCTCATTTGATAGGAATGGACATTGAAGAGTTGTGGTTTCAGCAGGATGGTGCCACCAATCACTGTGCCCACGAAACAATTCAGTTGCTCCATGAGTGGTTCCCGTAATTCGCGTAATGCTGATCATCAATGGCCACCAAGGTTATGTGACCTCACTCCTTGTGACATTTTTCTTTGGGGTCATCTTAGGTCGTTGGTGTATGCGAACAAACCCCGAAACATCCGTGACTTGAAGGAGAAAATTAGACGAGTTGTCGCCGACATGCAAGTGGAAACTTGTCGGGCAGTCATAGTGAATTTCATGGACAGAGTTCTTGCCTGCCAGTGCAGTAGAGGAGGTCATATGCCCGACATCCTTTTTCATACATGAAATGGGAAGGCGAGATGAACATGCTTATGTATTTTGTTTGTTTGTTTTGTAAAAATAAACCTCATAATATAATATATCAAAACCATAATATATATATATTCTTATTGTAGTTTGTTAGTTTAGGTTAGGTTAGGTTAGGTTATATATATATCGTTTTGAATCACCCTTTATTAAAGTTAGAGAAAAATTTCCAATTGCTCCCATGTTGAAAGCTCAGTTTTTACATTGGTCATAAAATATGGATTTTGTTCTTTGATTTAAAATTTATTTAAAGTATCTCGGACTATTTTTCGATTTATTATGAAGTAGCTGATATATCCGGCGTTGCTCGGATTCTTTTTTGATGAAATTTTGCAATTTCTGAATGTGAATATACAGAAAAAGTGAACATTATTCTCCACCTTTTTTCTCCGGCACTGGGTCAAACTCACTCAGCTAAAGGGGCGGTAATTGAAGAGGAGTGTAACAGAATACAATAAGAATATTTTTAAAAACTTTGTCTGTCTGTTTGTCTGTCTGAACATGCTAATCTCAAAACTACTTGACGAATTTTCATGGGGTTTTCACAGGTAAGTTGAGCGTAGCTTGCGGCAACATATAGGCTTACGAAAAAAAAAGATATCTGAATTAAAGTTTTTGGAGTATGCTCAGCTTAGTACAGTTCGTAGAAAAGTCAAAAGATGGCAGTTCATTAGTTGATTTTTAAAAGGCGCTATAACCATAGCGAAGCATTGCCGGGTCTGCTGGTTTAAAATACAAAGAAATATCGTTTAGAACATCCTTAGCCTACAAGATAAGTTAATCATCTAGTAACCAGCGAAAAAATGCTCCTATCAGAACAGAAAAAAGGCGTATATGCTCCTTTTTAAAAGACTCTGAGGGAAAAGTGGGGAACCACCTGCCTCAATACTCATTCCGCTTTCCTCACCAGTCATCACCTTCAAAAATTTTGGCATGGAACATATTCCACTTTTTTATGCTGAAAGCAAGAGCATAAAAGCTGAAAGCAGAAACACTGTCTCCATCCGTCTCTCTTTCTCTCCCATTGCCATTGTCTCTGTCTGTCTCTCTTTCTGTCCCATTGCAACTGTCTCTTGCCTTTCTCTTCCGCCATCACTGTATCCTTTCTCTTTCTCTCCTATTGCCAGTGTCTTCTCTCCATTTATAGTATCTCCTGTCTTTCTATCCCAACGCCAGTCTCTACTCTTTCTCTGCATTTAAATAACTGGGTGCTTGAAACAGTGTAAACATTTCAAATAAGCTATCATATTAAGAAGTAAACATTATAAAATCAGTAGTGAATTCTTGGTGGTGATAAACTGAATCTAGTCGAGATTTTACAGGCTTTCCAATTCATTCGAGAAGGCAGCTTGCACAAGTAAATTTAATGGGTTTTTATTGGCCTTGACCAACATGAACGAAAATACAAGAGTGAAACTATAATTATTTAAAGGATTTTTATTTATAGACGTGAAACTAGATATTTAAACGACGCAAATGCACTTCCGCAGCTCACGCGGACTCGCCGCCATTATCACGTGAGATTCCCAACCAGTCAGAGAGATGGACGTGAGTCTTCATAAATTCACGGGGACGTGAACGTTGCCACTACGTTTCCCTTAATATCTTTATCTCGAATTTTATTTCATGCAAATGTATTCCCTTTATGTAATATCGCACATACAGTAGCGGACAAAAGTTTTAAGACAACTGGTTGATTTGAGATTTTTAATTAACCTAAAAAGTTATAAGGTTGAGCTTATTATATCAGTAACAATAATAATGTGACGACAGAATTTAATCGTTTTTAGAGCAATAAAATAATGCAAAAAATAAAAAAAACGATATTTCGGTGGACGAAAATTTTAAGACACTCTCCCATTTTTTTGTAATTGTATTTTAATTCTTCTATTAACTCCCCTCTTTGTCTCTACGAATGTAACATTCCAATCAAAAGTTGCAAGGTGCTTACTTCTTATTTCAAAATGGTTAAAAATAGAACAAACACAAGCCCGTCTGTCAGAAAGTTGATAATTGACATGGTGAAGGACAATAAAACTTGTTCCAATCATTGCCTCAACGTGTAAAGTATCAAGAGCAACCGTTTATTATATCATTAAGAAGATGAAACAAGGAAAGGGGTTTGCTGATGAAGTAAGAAGTGGAAGACCGCGCTAGACAACTCTTAAATTAGACCGCATCATAATTCGAAAATCTTGAGCCGACGTTAGAAAAAAATAGAACGTGAAATTAATGAAGAAAATGGCGTAAACATCAGCAGAAAAACTGTTTCACGACGTTTAAATAGTGTTGGCCTATATGCTCGTATCCCAGTATTCTCCACCAAAAATCGTCAAGCTCGATCAGCATTTGCTAAGTCTCAGCTATCGTGGATACCTCAGAAGTGGGCTAAAGTATTATTCTCAGATGAAAGCAAGTTCCAACTCTTTGGCAGTGATGGTAAAAGATATATTCGGCGCCCTAGTGGACAGAGATTTGATCCAACTGTAAAACACGGAGGAGGTGTGGTGATGGTGGCGGGGAGCGTTTTCATCTTCCGGAATAGGACCGTTGCACCACTTAGAAGGGAATATGGATCGGTTTATGTACCGGGACATTCTCAAAGACAAAATACTACCATTCGCAAGACGAAATATGAAACGAGGTTGGCAGTTTCAACAGGATAATGATTCCAACCACCGTTCAAAGCTGCTTGATGAATGGTTTGGTGCAAACAGGCTTAAGCTAATGGATTGGCCAAGTGAATCCCCTGATCTTAACCCAATTGAAGACCTTTGGGAACACTTGGGAGGAAAAGTTGGACGAGAAAAACCACTCTTCCAAGGCATCACTGCTTGAATTGCAACGTGAATGGGAAACAATTCCAAAGTCCACCCTATACAGCCTGGTCAATTCTATGCCGAGACGATGTGCTGCCGTTATTAAGGCTTAAGGTTATGCCACAAAGAATTAAATTATGCATTTGTTTTCGTATTTTGGAGATTCTTATCATTGGTTTAGTTGCGTCTTAAAACTTTTGTCCACAAAATATCGTTTTGGTTTGTTTTTGTTGTTTTTTTTGGCATTATTTTATTGCTCTAAAAACGAATAAATTCTATCGTCACATAATTATTGCTATTATTATCTGATATAATACGAGGGTAGCCCAGAAAGTAATGCACCACAATTTTTTTCTCCGTCCCCAACAATAGTAAGAATGCGAAACTTGAGATATGCGATCTTTGAAGTTTTCGGAGTGCGCGCGCAAAGTTTCCGTTTCTTCCGACATATAGCGTACGTGCAGCAATGGAACAACATGGCGTCTGTAAGTAATGTACGTTACAAGCAGAGTGTCGTCATTGAATTTTTCACTGCGGAGCAAGAAACGGTTGGAAACATTCACAAACGTTTATGTGCAGTTTATGGAGCATCAGCGGTCGATAGAAATACGGTTAGTCACTGGGCAGAGAGGGTGAGGCCATCAGAAAGCAGTTCGGCGGAGCTCCAAGATTTGCCCCGGTCGAGGCGGCCATCCTCGGCTATTACACCTGACAATATGCAGCGTGCTGATGCGCTCATTCGTCAGGACCGACGCAGAACGACTCGCCAGTTGGCGCTGGAGCTGTCAATGTGGGTGAAATCATCCGTGCTCTTGATTACACAAAAACGTGTTCACGATGGGTTCCGCGCTGTCTTACGGAGGAACACAAAGCTCTGAGAAAAAACATTTCTTCTGAGTTGCTGCAACGTTTTGAAGCTGAGGGGGAAGCCTTCTTGTCCCGGATTGTGACAGCTGATGAAACCTGGGTGCACCATTTTGAGCCCGAAACAAAACGACAATCGATAGAATGGCGTCATTTGCACTCTCCACAGAAGAAAAAATTCAAAGCAACTACTTCTGCTGGTAAGGTCATGATCACTGTGGTTTGGAACTGTGATCGTGTCATACTAATTGATGTGATGCCGAGAAGCAGCACCATTAATTCTGAGGCATATGTGAACACATTAACCAAACCCAAGAAGTCTTCCAGCGACCTGGACGCCATAACAACCCAGCTGATTGTTTGCTTTAACACGAAAACGCTCGCCGTCACACCAGTTTGAGGACGTCGGAACACATAACGAAACAGGGTTGGACAGTGTTACCCCATCCACCGTACAGCCCTGACTTAGCGCCCTCAGACTTCCCTTGTTTGGGCCATTGAAGAATGCCATTCGTGGAAGACATTTTGAGGAGATGAAGAGGTGATTCTCACAGTGAAGGCTGCGTGAACAGAACAAGGACTTGTACCGACAGGGCATACACGGCCTTGTGTCTCTGGCTAAATGAAGTTTCGAATTGACATGAGTCTGCACGACGTGTACAACACAACCTTTATTTGCTCGAACACAAAGCTGAAAAACGAGAAAAAAAGAACAAACGCACGGAGTAATAACAAAGAGACTCGTACTGATTTAAACAATGAATAAAACGCAACGGTCGAGACATCGTAAATATGAAAGCTCATTGTTGCCATGACCAATCCTGAATTTCACGATAGCTCGAACATTCCGCCCATCTTAGAATAATAACTTATTCTAACCAAAGTTTGCACACTTTGTATATAGGTCGTTTGATGGAGTCGCCCTTGACAAATGTACGACAGTCATAAAAAAGAATGTATTACAAAATTTGTGCCACAGTCATTAAGCGCATGAAGCGGTTTGCCTCTTCGAGCGACAATCCTTCTAAAAGCCGCTAAGAAACACTCCGATGTCAGATCACTCACGATTTCGAGATGAGTTACTTTAGAACAAAGCAGACAAATATTATGATGTACGTTGTAAGCAAAGGCTGGCGTCCTCTGCCTTTGTGTCTGCGAATGAGTATTGGTCCTGCATAGACCAGGCCACAAACGTAGAAGGGGCGTGCCGGTGTTACTCCAGAAGAGGAAGCGAACCCACGAGTTGTTGAGCTGTACTAGCACGAACTCTTTGGCATTTGATGCATTTGAACACTTCACGACGAATAATATCTCCTGCACGAGGAACCCAAAATCTTGGCGTAAAAATGAAGCCAATTCTAGGACATGAATCCGCCTGTTGTCCCTTATCAGCTCATTTGTTCGTGCGATGATGCCATCATTGACAGCAGTCGCTGGCCTTGCCTTATGAGGTTCATTGCCGGTGGAGGTTCTTTCGCGCCTCCTTCAAATTTTTGGAACCAAGCAAAAACGGATGATCGAGACAAACATGACTCGGTGAACTGTCTTTGAAGTCTCTGATGAATTTCAGATGCTTTCACAGCTTCGTCGTTGAGAAACTTGATTATTATTCGTTGTTTCACTTTGGTCGACACATCGCCGTCCGCCATTTTGTTTAAACAGATAATCAGTTGTCATGGCAACCGGATGAGTGGTGCTGCATTTCCATGACAGGCGGTAGCTGCTATTCCAACAGGGTCAGTCCACGTCAATTCAGGCAGAAATTTTATAGTTTTGGCACTGACCTCTCGGATTTTAATGAAATGTGGTATATACAATTGCCCTAGGGAGTTGGTAATGAATGCCAAATATTATTAATTTTTTTTTCATTTTTATGGAAGTTACGGACATTTAAAATTTTCGAAATTTGAGTGGGGGCCTTATCTGTGAAGTACTGTAACTTCGGTTGTATTTTACTTAGAAAGATGTGATTGGTGACATATGAAAGCTCTTTAACTGTAGATTCTATATGAAATTTTTAAAATTATATTACGCATGCGCAAATATTTGAATTTAATAAAAATATTTTATTTATGCAAATTTCTCAAAAGGTAGGTATTTTTTTCGTTAAAAAATTATTAATATCTTACACATACTTTCATAAAAACAATACAAAAAATTCAAAACTGTGTTTTGCTCCGTTTTGAAGATATTAATTTTTAAAGCTCGAGTTCCAAGCCACAATGCATTCGTTTGTATTTTACAGTTCTACAGATGGACAAGGCATCCTAAGAAATATAAATTTTGTGGTAATATTCGATTGTCTTAAGCATTTTGCAGCTGTTTTTTATTCCTTTCAATGTGAATTCATAAGTTTTTAAA
>JAHWFO010052524.1:611434-633656 GCA_023313115.1 Rhysida immarginata | reverse complement strand
TATAATAAGTGGAAATTAAAGGAAAAAGAGCTCACCCCGGGAAGCGATAATGGAGTGGTCGCGAGAGTCGCGAATTGTGCGAGACCGAACCACGAGAAGAGAAGGGGAGCGCGAGTGAAATCAGTAAGGAATTGGTTACCGAGGCAAGAGGTCGAACCAGCGAGCGCGTCTGGCTCGAATTTTAGATGGAGGGCCGGTAAAAGTCGTCGGACTGTTAAGGATGCTGGGTCTGCTGCAATAGTGGTTAATAGTTGCGGATCGGACGAGCGCAGCTCGATAGAAATTATCCCGGCAGATGACGACTTGTGGTTTCCTCATTTGAGCGAACGTCGCATCGAAGCTGAGCAGCCGGAACCGATACGCGAAGGACGGCGAACGACGGAATGCTTCGGACAGCCCCGTCCCCGCTCAGTAATGCGTCAGGATTTCGCCAAATACAATTCTGCCGATAACATTAGTCTGTTTTATAATTCCCTTCGTACAATTCGAGTATCCTATCGCATTTTTGCCTGTCTAATATCACAAGCTGTCGAATAGCGTATACTCGAGAAAGTCGAGAAATATTTGCGGGTAATTTTGCTATCATATAACGCAACGGTTCAGGGAGTGTTTCCGTTTAGTTTGACGGCGTATTGTGAATCAGGTGTAGGAGGCTTCTTGGACACAGCTTGAAAAAAAAAAGAAAAAAAGGAGGGGGAAAAAATAAAATAAAGAATCGTATCAAGGCTCACGTGCCTGGAATCCTGTTGAGTTGTTTTTTTTCTGGTCTACTAAGATTGGGCGAGTGCTGCAATTGTTTAGCCCTTAAAATATTATTGCTTCTAAGAAAATATTTGAAGTATACTTCGCAGCTATTGCGCTGGAATGGAGTTTCGTTGGAACTAACCTATGAAGTCAATGTCTAGTATGGATAAGTGTTATCTAGCTGTTTAGTGGTTTGAAAGACCTATTGCGTATTGAAAGTCTATTGCTAATAATAAAATAAATGCTTTAAGTTTTACTGTAATTAAGAAGATTATATACGTTTCCCGTGAAATACATTCGTTGGGACAGCGCCCGGATTGTTTACTGGAGGGCGTAAATATATGCTTAAGTATACCAGTGGGTAAAGAGACAAGCATATTAACAAATAGAACATTTGTCTTTATTTAGTATGCAAGAATTGTAATGTGCTAGAATACATTCTACCTATTTAAGTAATTTCGAAGAGCGCCCGGATTGCTTGTTGAGGGGTGTAATCGCATTTACATCTAATTGTGTTTTGGACTAAATAATTAAACTAATTAGTGCATGGAATGCTATAGATTTATTAATGTAGTCGATAGCGATGTTCTAGTTTACATGCTACTAGCTTCATTACGTTTACATGGTTAATTGACACTGTTTATTTATTTCCTTTCCTTGAGCTTCAAGAATACCTGGTTGGCCTGCAGCATCTTTGTGACTGCGACGGGATCTTCACGGAGGAAGGATAAGTGGCAGGAAGCTTCATGCAGTGTCAGTTGTTTCGAGCGGAATTCTTCCTCACGATTTGATAGCACAGAAGAAGAAGCTGGAACCTACAAGATCAAGAATAAATGATCATTTAGCAAGCAAGCTAATGTGTGCTTGTGTAACTTGTAACTGATTTCGTGTTTGATGCAAGTTAAAATTTAGCAAGTTAAATTTTAGCAACTGAAATTAATAGTTTACTTGGATACTATGCTACTAACCTTAAAATTATGTTTAAACTCCCGATGCAGTCAGAAGCTGTAAAAAAAAGATTATTTATTTATGTTCATTAATTCATGTTGTTTAATAAACTTTATATTTTATCACACCTGGTCTGTTTCCAACTTACCTATCACGTTTCCACCTTACATCTCTGCAATTCATCTCGTCCTTCAGGGTAACTCAGAAGTGACTGACTCTAAGGAAGTGTAAAATTAATATACTTTCTTTATTACTAACGATTCGACAACATAATGCAAATTTTATTTTCTTACTAAATTATCTTCTTATTTAACAGGTGCTCAATGCTTTTCTGACTTCTGAAAAAAAACTGAAGTTCTAAGAAACATTTTTCTTATTGATATAATTATTATTGTAATGCTATTATTGATTTTATTTTTTCGTATAATTATAATTAATGCTACTATTTATATAAATAATAAAACGTAAATAAATGAATGGGCCCAAGGTTACACGCTTTCTCTTCCCTTTATGAGTAGTCAAGTCCCTACTACCTGACTCCCGCTGCTTGGAGCTCAAGCTTTAAAAATTAATATCTTCTAAACGGAGCAAAACACAGTTTTGAATTTTTTGTATTGTTTTTATGGAAGTATGTGTAAGATATTAATAATTTTTTAACGAAAAAAAAAATAACCCACCTTTTGAGAAATTTGCATAAATAAAATATTTTTATTAAATTCAAATATTTGCGCATAAGCAAAATAATTTTAAAAATTTTATATAGAATCTACAGTTAAAGAGCTTTAATATGTCACCAATCACATCTTTCTAAGTAAAATACAACCGAAGTTACAGTACTTCATAGATTAAGCCCCCACTCAAATTTCGAAAGTTTTAAATGTCCGTAACTTCCATAAAAATGAAAAAAAATTAAAAATATTTGGCATTCATTACCAACTCCCTAGGGCAATTGTATATACCAAATTTCATTAAAATCCGAGAGGCCAGTGCCAATGCCTGCCTGAACTGACGTGGAATGACCCAACAATGAAAGTTTAGATTTTTACAACACTCAAATTTACAAAAAATAAAGTCCAGGTCAACTTTGAACGCCCTTCGTATTAACCATTAGGTCCAGGTTAAATTTGAACGCCCCTCGTATTAACCATTACGCGAAGGTACCGTGAATGACCGGCTGGTTCATGGTTTGTTTAAAAATTTCGTGTTTGTGAGGATTCCCTCGAAGATGATGACCTCAGGCGACTGTTGAAATTAATGAACCTGATCCGCGTAAAACTTCTCGAGAAGTTGCATTGAAGAAGAAGCTCCAAAGTCGTTTCCAAGGCCAAATCTGTACCCGCAGAAGTTATGGTGACAGCAGTATGGTGGTCCGCAAGTTGAAACATCCACTACTCCTTTTTGAAACCGGTTGAAACAATAACAGCTGCAAAGTACTGTCAAGAAATTGACAAAATGCATGGACAATTGCGGCATCAAAGTCCAGCATTGGTCAGTCGAAATGGACCAATTCTTCTGCATGATAACGCGAGACCACACACTGCAAAAGTGACCGTGAACAAACTCAACGAATTGGGTTATAAAGTTTTGCCTCATCCCGTCTACTCACCCGCCCTGTCGCCTACTGATTACCATTTTTTCAAGCATCTCGATAATTTTCTGAAGGGGAAGGTTTTCCGAAACCAGGGACCTGTAGAAATAGCCTTCAAAGCATTCGTCTATTCCAGAACTCCAGAATTTTATGTGACAGGCCTATATAAACTTGCGTTGCATTGGCAGATGTGTCTACATTCTGAAGGTTTTTATTTTGATTGAAAATGTTTATCCATTGTTAAGATATTCACTTTTATTTTTGACAAATAAAACGACATTTTCCATGCACCAACTTGATTTTTTCTTTTGGTCTGCATTTCTATTATTAATCTTAAATGTATAATTTTAGATTTCTTAATGGATTAACTTTAAGTGAAATAAGAAGAATGGAATTATTATATCGTAATAAAAAAGAATATTGGCCTTTACATTTAGTTAAATGTAATTAAGAATGACGAATGCATCATGAAATCTACAAATATTAATTTGAAGAAAATGTGATGCCTAAAAATCTTTAATTTGAATAATGGGGTTATGCTGATGGATTAAATAAGAAGAAAACTTTTCTTCAATCATTTTTTGCATCATTTACAGTTGTAATTATCATAATTTTTAAAAGCGCGTTCATTTTCAGACTTTCTCTTGTTTTTCAAAGAATTAGTTGATTTTCCTCACTACTAGCTGTTTTTTTATATTTTTTCCTCCAGAAAATACAGTCCAACGATGGCTTTCATCCAAGATTTTGTCGAACAAGAACTCAAGGAATCATTAAATGACAATTACACAGTTTAATTTTTTGCCTTCCTTGTGAAGTTGCTTCCCCTTTGCGGATTTTGCTCGTTAATCTGAGAGTGCCTGAAAGACCCGCCCCTGCCTACTTGTCCTAACTTACCTTGCCGAAAGGAAAATAAAGTTTCTTTTTGTCGCAAACAAAGCAGGGAAGGAAAAAATACTGAAAGAACTCGATAAAAAAAACACTATAGTTGAAAGTCTACTTACAGTGGAAAGAAAGAAACTGTATGAACGGTGGAGATAATATGCGATAATTTGATCCATTTGGCACTTCCTTACATGGGAATTTTTTTATATATCTTTCCTGATTTAAAGAAGAGCCTATGACAAAGTGAAAATTCTATTTTATTTTATTAATTTTTAAAGTAATTTCTGTCTGTGGTGTTGATAATACATTTAACTTTGGCTAGTTAATTATCCTCATTATAAACTCGGGCAAATAATTTTGCCCTCATGGTTAATTTCTCATACAAAAATAAAAAGTAATTAAATTACCACAAGTACTCATAGAATTATCATAAATTCCGATAAATTATATTTACAGCCGGTTGCAACAACTTAAGTTACAAATAACTCTTCGTTAAAGTCCCGGTAAAAAGTTTTTTTGCGTTGCACCAAGTGGGATTAGGGCTTAACCAGAAGTTACGTAGCAGCTTAACTTAAACGAAACAAAATATAAATATATCTGAAACAAACATAAATATATTTTTAACTAATTGGATAAACTAATTATCAAACAGCTATTTTGATTAGCTAAATGGGTAAGCTATTTCGTCAAGTTAAATGGATAAGCTATATAGACAGGCTAATTATCAAACAACTCTTTGGATCAGCTAAATGAATAAGTTTTTTGGATAGGCTAATGTTCAAAGAGCTATTTGGATAAGCCAATTATAGTTATAATTATCAAAGAGCTAATTGAAAACCTTCAGTCAAGTTATCATAAGTTGTTGGAGCAAAACAAATCAATCACAGTCCTCGTTACTCGTATTATACAGACTTAGCTAGGGTTATACTCTATCCAACGAAAGTTGGAGTGGGCGTGTCCAGTTAAACTTCCTGTTTCAATTGTTAGACATTGTTGATTCTACTTTGGCAACAATATCTAACAACTGAAATAAGAAGTTTAACTGGACACGTCCACTCCAACTTTCGTTGGACAGAGTATAGTGCTACGTTTCCCAGTTAAAGGGCTTAACCGATCGTTGCAGTCGAAAGTTGCAGTCGTTGCAACTAAACGAAAGTTGCAGTCGTTTTAACGAAGCCCCATTTGGTCGCCTCCCATTTGGTCGCCTCCCATTTGGTCGCCTCCCTTTTGGACGCCATTTCAGCGCCATTTGGTCGCCTCCCATTTGGACGTTTGACCTGACCCATTTGATCGCCTCCCATTTCGTCGCTTGCATCCTCTAAGGCTTTCTATTAACTAACTGCATTTAAACAAAAACTAATAAAGCCAAAAATTATTAATTAATAATATTTACAATAAAAATCATATAATATCAAAATATCATATTTATTCCTCATTTTCATTGAGAATAAATATGGTATTTTTAATATAAAAAATTCAAAAAGAATTCAATGTGGTTAATTTAATTTAAGAAGTAAATTAAAACCATTTCCAAGTTCTAGATTTGAAATAATTGGCTGAATTTTTTATTGACCATAATACCTTTCGTTCATGTTCACTTTTCAACATTCTCTTTCTAGACAAGCATACAGGCGGTAAGACGTTTTTTTCTCCTACGCTGGGAAGTAACTTATCTCGGAAGAAAAACCTAAAAGCGCAGGAAATGCACAGCAGCACTGTATTCAATTGTGTGGTGCAATTAGTTACTTTACTTCTAATAATAACTTATCTGTAGAAGAGAACTGTAGCGTTAGCTATGAAAACTGCTTCGTCTCACAGCAGCAATGGCTTGCACGCAAGTCTGGCATTTTACCTTGAATCGCCACTGACTCCTCATAATAGTAATCCACTGCATGCATGGAAGATGATGCACGGAAATAATATTGCATTTAGAATGATGGCCCAGAGATTTTTAACGCCACCAGCAACATCTGTGCCTGCAGAAAGACTTTTTTCAAAAGCAGGTTGCACCATTGAAAAAAAAAGGACCATGTTAAGTCCAAAGCATTTGGAGAAATTGTTGGTTTTACAATCGATGCCTTTGAATGTCTTGCATAAATTTTGTTAAACCCAACTTTTACATTTGTCAAATTATCAGTAATAAAATGTCTGTTGTAGTCTAAGCTTTATCTATGTGATTTTATGTTATTTTATTGAGATAAAAAAATTAAAAGAACCATCGATGGTATTCCTGAACCCATCGAGGGTATTCCTGAACCCATCGATGGTTTCCTGTACCCATCAATGGTTTCCTGTACCCATCGATTGTGTTTCGATGATGGTTCATACCATCGATGGTGCCACCAATGGTGGTTTTTAAACCATCGCACACCTCTATTAATAAGGCATCAACATGTAATTAAGTAACACATGCAGAAAAATACATTTTATTACCGTGGCTCATCAAGGCCCTATGGGCTGAATAAAGAACAGGCGATCAAATGGGAGGCGTCCAAATGGGAGGACGACTAAATGGGAGGCGTCCAAATGGGAGGCGACCAAATGGAGCTTAACCGTTTTAACTAACGTTTTGCAACCGACCGTTGGTCCTTTAATTTCAGTTTGAAAGTTTATTTTAAAAAATATCTATTTTTCGTAATAATGGACAACTGTCAGTACTAGTACCATGTACCAGCTATGTAAATGTATATTATTATTATTATTATTATTATTATTATTATTATTATTATTGTTGTTGTTGTTGTTGTTGTTGTTGGTGGTATTTGGGTAACCAAACTCTGATCAAGTCCGGAGGCCAAGTCCCAGAGGCGGACCCAAGAGAGGGCCAAGCCCAAGGGACTCAAATATAAGGAAGGGAAAAAAATTACGCGCTCGTGGGAGTATTGATGTTGGGTGTAGGAATTTCCTTACTATGTGACAGGTGTTTAGAATTGTGGCTTTCTGTAAGGTTTTGTATAAGTGTGGGTTTAAATTAGTGTTGACAGGATTTTGTATAGTGAGTGTGGAATAACTCCAGTGGCAGAAAGAACGACAGGAACAATGTGTACTTTGTTAACTCCCCAAAGGCGTTTTATTTCGTGTGCAAGATCCGTATATTTAGTGATTTTGTCAGTGTATGTCTTTTGTAAATTGTGTGTGTTGAGGATGGAGATATCAATTATGAGGTCACTTTGTTTTGCTTATCTACTAGTGTAATGTCGGGTCTGTTGTGAGGAATAGTTTTGTCAGTTATTATAGCTCTGTCAAAATATAGTTTATGTGTGGTGTTCTCTAAAACAGTGTCTGGGATATATTTACAGTATGGAATATGGATGTTCCTAAGCTTGTATATCTTAGCTAGAGGTTGATGTACGATGTTGGCTACCTGGTTATGTCTATGTAAATAATCTGTCCGCGTGAGTATTTTGCAACTGGATATGACGTGTTGGATGGTTTCCTCTGCGATATGGCATTTCCTGCAAGACCCATCAGTCGAATCTTTGATAATATGTTTTCTGTAGCTTGTAGTGTTAATAACCTGGTCTTGTATGGCAATCATGGTTCCTTCAGTTTCCCCAAAGAGACTCCCTTCACTCAACCAAAAGTTCAACGCTTTTTTGTTGACGTGCGGCTGGTTGAGGTCAGAAGGATGTCTACCGTGGAATTGCTTTCCGAGCCATGATTGAAGTTTAGTGCATGTTGTAGGAATGTTATGGGTGTTCTGCACGCTGTTCAGATTCAAAGGTGTGTATTTTGTATCAGCCATGCAGACTGCTTTGTGTTAATGGCGATGTGTGTTGTTTAGAGTAAAGAAATTCTCTGAGTGACTGAGTCTGTTTCTGGTGTGGATCTATTATATCAATAAGACCCCTGCCTTCTTTGAACGAGGCAGGGTGAGTCTTTCAATACCTGTGTGTGGATGTGCTTTCTGTGCTTTGTAAGCAGTTTACGTTGTTTCCTTTCAAGTCCCTCGAGATCTGTGTATGTCCACTTTATGACTCCAAAGGAGTACGAGAGTATTGGGGTGGCATAAGTATTGATAGCCTTGATTAAATATCTGGAATTTAAATGCGTTTAAGTATTACATTTAGCCTATGAAGATATTGTTTTTGTGCGTGTATTCTTTATGTGTTTGTGCTCCAGAAGCTTGGCTTGTTTAAATCCTAGATATTTGTAAAATTCGTCATTTTTCATAGCAGCAATGTGACCTGGTTCTTTAATGTGAAGCCCCCTTCGCTAAGTACTCCATTTTCAATGTGAATAGTTTCGCATTTGTCCAACCCAAATTGCATGTGTATGTCTTTTGAAAACGTTTGTGTAATGTCGAGTAACTGATGCAATTGCGTTTGTGTGGAGGCATAGATTTTCATGTCGTCCATTTAGAGTAAGTGTGAAAGCGTATAGTGGCAGTTTTTATTGTGTTTAAGCGTGTAACCGTAAGTTGTGCTGTTCAGTCTGTTTGAAAAGTTGTACTGTTAAGTCTGTTTATTATTATTATTATTATTATTATTATTATTATTATCCTGTTATAGTTGAAGACTTACTGTTTTCCGGATATTTGGGAGAGAATTTATTTGAATCCGGTTTTTAAGAAGGGAGATAAGTCGGTTGTTTCTAACTATAGGTCTGTTTCTATTTTATCATCCTTGGGCAAGCTTTTTGAATATACTATTTTACCTAGTCTGTCCCTTTCTTTCTGGACCTCAACATGGTTTCATTCAGGGAAGACCTGTGGAATCTAATCTGATAACTTTTTAACCTATTTGAAACAATTTACTAATGGTAGAGGTCAGACAGATACAATTTTTTGACCTTTCAAAAGCCTATGATAATTTTTTTTTAGATTTCATTGTAATCCAATACGTCCATCCAGAGCCTGTATGGCCTGAGGCCGACGAGTTGGGTCTCTGGATGGACCTGGATTAACGACTGCTGTATGATGGTCACAGCAGCCGGGGGGTGAAGATCCTGAGTCACTGATGGGTCGCCTATCCAGTGACTAGCCGTGCCTGATGTTGCTTAACTTCACTGAAGTTGTATTTCAGTAAAAGCCCACCAGGCCACGGCCTCCCCAAATTAAATTTTACGGTATGTCATTCGACTTCAGCAGTTGGGTGGTGAGTTTTTTATCGGGGAGAGAGAATTTTATGAAGTTTGATAATTTTATTTCTATTATCTCTTTCTGTCCAGGAAAAGGTATTCCCCAAGGCTCATTATTGTTCCCGTTTCTTTTTAATCTTTACATTAACGGTTTACCTGTATATCTCAATGTTTACACTGTGTGGCTAAATATCTTTTATATGCTGATGATATAAAAATTTTCTCATGCATTCAGAATTCTGGTGATTCTGAAGAGCTTCAAACTTCCATCAATTTGATTTCTGATTGGGTCTCAGCGAACCATTTACATGTTAAGTCTGAGAAAACTGTGACTGTTTCTTTTATCCGAAAGGTAAATTATTTTATTTTTAATTATCATTTTAATGGGGACATTTTACTCCGGGCTTATTCTTATTTAGATCTCGGAGTTGTTTTTGATAATAAGTAATTTTTGGTAAGCATATAACGATGATTAGCAAAAGTTGTCTTTTCCGTGTATGACTGATTTCTCGTATTTTTTCAGGCCAAGAATGAGGTGTTTCTGCTGTTTGAGTTTATTGGTTTCGTGCCTTCGTATTGTCTCGTTTACTTTTTTGTTGAGTGGTTTGGAATGCCACTTCATGTCGTATTGAAAAATTGGAACGAGCACAACGACGGTGATCAATCTAATATTGAATGTTCATATACTAAAGAGTGTCGGAGGTTGGGTCTGTTGGATATAAAAAGCTGTATTAACGTCCTGTGTATTCAATGGTTATCTAAGCTGTTACGTGGCCTTGTGAATTCTCCATTTCTTATTGGCCAGGCTTCATCGTTGGTACCAAAACGTCGTAGTCGGAATAATAATCTATTCTGGTTTTCTATTAGGGACTCTTCCCCTATCCAACGTTTATGTTGGTTACACCAAATTTTAATTAGGGAATTGGACCTCTTTAACCTGTCTAGGTTGAATATATACATTTGTTTGTGGTTTGTTTTTGTTTGTTTGGTCGCCATGCACCTTTGTTGGAGTTTTTTCACAGTTGGGCATGCCGGGATCTTTGTCCGAATTTAATAAATAAATAAATTTAAATTATCATTATTATTACTGTATTATTATTATTAAGGCCCGGAAGGATTGAAGACAAAATAAATAACCTTATTTCTGATTTACTGGTAAATGATCGTAAATGGCTTTCCAATGTAAACAGCGCATTCCCTCTGAAGCAGCGCCCTGTATAGTAATTATATCTCATATAAAAATGCCTTTCTATCTCAATTCTTTATTTTCCGGCTAAAAGTTTTGACCATTTAATTTATCAAAAACTATATATTGTCTATATAGATTTATCAGGGTCGCTCAATTGTTTCGAACCTCCTCGACTTCATTCACTTTATTGAAGATGGTATTAATCAAAACAAACACATTGACATGATGTAATTGATCTTGAAAAGCTTTCGATTAAGTTGATCACCATCTGTTGATCAAGAAATTAATCGGTTATGACTTAAAACCTCGAAATATGATAAATTGATTTTCTCCTATTTAAGGTAAGTCGGGGTAAGGTGGATAAGTTCAAGCCAAATTGACAATTAAAAAAAAATTTAAGTGAAAAAAATTAAATTTTATTTTAAAAAATATGATTGACCGATAGCAACATTTTTAAGAATTATCAAAATGAAAGATCAATATTAAGTTTGATAAAACATGAAGTTTATCAGTGCCTTCATCAATCCATCTTACCCCTGGATACCGGGGGAAGGTGGATAAATGTCTATAATATTAATAATGCACCAAATTAAATTAAAAACAAACATTTTAATTCAAGATATAATAAAAACAAGCTAATTTTTAATTAGGACATTTTCCACACAAAAAGCTGAGTTTTCCTTTGGTTCCAACGCAATATTCGTGGAACCAAGTTCCTTAGTGTCCGCACTGAATCCAGTTTCGAAATTTGGAACTTGCAGGTGCATAAAAGTCTTTTTCCATAAAATCCACAGTTAGTGCCTTCATTTGTTTTCTGCTTTTTGGTGGTAGGCGTATTATTTGGGCAATTCTGCTGACTTGGGTCTTTCTTACGCTTGTTAGTATGGAGAGTTTCCAAATACACGGGTGATGTTATAACAGCAGCAGCTTGTTTTGGTCTTCCAGTCCTACGTTTGGAGTTAGATTCACAGGTGAAGGTATGGCCAAGCTTATATTGCAGGACGGAGTTTCCTTTTGTGGAATTGCAGTGAAGGTGGGTGCTGCTTCAATCAAATGTTGGTCTAAAGACTCACTGCTCTGTTGATCTCTGGATAATTTTTCATCACCAATGGCATTTTTATCGAGGGGGTAGATCCCTTTTGCTCTAAAGCCTGAGGCAGCATTTTTAATGCTTGCTGCTCTTTCCCAAGTTTTGAAAAAATTATCCTCCTTACACCGCACTTATCAATCCAGCTTCCCCCAGAACCTTGGTTTAACAAATCATGCTGTAAAATAGATTGCTAATGTCCGATCAGTGAGGCTATGCCTTCATTCAATAGCCTTTACTTAACACCTCCACCAACCAAAAACCTAGATTTTTACAATCGTTATTCATATTTGTATATCAGAATGACTTTTATCGTGTCTTAGATGGAAGGGATTTTACTCACCAAGCTGGATGCTACTGCTTGCAGAAAATTTTTCTCCTTCCCGTTGATCGCGGCCACGCTACATTCGATTCGATGGAAACGGAAATAACTAAAGAACAAATATCGTCGTCTAGTGGAAATGAGCGAAAACCAATTAAAAAATTTTTTTCGCGGTAACAGCTTAACGTTATCCACCTTCCCCGGTTATCCACTTTCCCCCGGCTTCCCTTATCCAATATTAGAAATGTAAGAAAATAATCTTGTTTCGTGTTGGTCATGTACTCGTAGTTCATTTACTTATACTTCTTTTCAAATTTTAATTTACTGTATATGCATACATTTTTATATGTTTACGAACTTTGAAAGCGCGGTCCTCATACCAATACATGAAACATAGTCCATAAAAACATATGTCAGAAAATCCTTAGTTTTTGACGTATTAATGAAAGTTCAACGCGGTTTAAGGTACAATTCATTAACGGAAGTTTGTAATCAATCAGATGAAGCTGTATTGCCATGTAGACATTTATCATTATATATATCTATCTAGAACTTAAATGTAACCAAGTCTCCATTAATCATTTGTATACACTTGTGGTTAGTCTGTCTTCAACGTTACCTGTGTAATAGTGAGTTAACTGAAAGGTGTTCCGTTTAACCAGGGCAGGATATCAAGAACAGGCAAATAAGATTTTTATGTACGGCCACGCGAATGGTACGAAGCTCCACAGCTGTATCAGATGGCGTTTCCAGGCTGTCTTGAGATAATTTTTGGAATTATCTTTGTCTTTAAGACGATCGCTATTGCGTTATTTCGTATTTGACAGTCTTTTTAAAAGGAAAACAGAAAATTTAATTACTAATAATTTGTTCAAGATATTTACAGAAGTCAATCGAGAATCATGATGACTTTCCAAAATTGCTACGCAGAAAATCTATGAGATGATTTGCATTTTAAGTAAAGCAAGAGTTTTTTTCGTTTTTTTTTTAAGTTCCTTATCGCCATGATGAATCGAAGACTTAATATACAATATACGGTCCGTGCAATCAAACATAGCACCAATAATTGATATTCCTGCACATCGTAAAACTTAAATAACTTTAGAATATTGGAAATTTTGGAATAGTGGAAATTTGTTTAACATCATGGAAATTTTAAATAATGTAAAAAAAAGCGAAATCAACAGTATCATAAAAAACATCGAATTTATAAAGCAAAAGAAATGAATTAATTTATTAATGTCCAAATTAATCAAGATCTAAATATTCTTCTTCAATAAATAGTTAAAACAATCTACAACAATAATGGAAAATGTCACACTGCTACTACAAACAACTTTAAATTCCTTAACTATTCTATTGTATACCAAGTTAATGCTCAGTATTTACCCTGGCGATATTCAGCGGAAAACCGTATAGGAATCATTCCACGTCAAATCGCACAAAACAGGGCCGTAGCCAGGATGTAATCTTGGGGGGGGGCCCGGGCGGCTCTTTTTTCAAAAATTCCGGACCTTTTTTTCAAAAATTCCACTGAGTCGGACCTTTTTCCATATTTGGGAGGCGGACCTTTTTCCATAATGGGTTGGTCGTCGACCCCCCTCGACCCCCTCCTGGCTACGGGCCTGCAAAATTAGGTGGTAACTGACCTTAGAGTCTCCGATTTTTCTCAAACTTTATTAGTGTATTCTAGTGGATGAAATATAATGCATACATAATTTCGTTTCCCAGATAAAAATATTATTAATTATCAAAATTTCGCGCATCTCATCACTTCAAACGAAGCATATCTCTGGTTATATTCGTTGTAGGGAATTGTCGTATATGTCAAATTGAAGCTAAAATGAATCACTTTTTTCTTTAATTTACTTTATGGAATTCAAATTAAAATACAAGGGAAAATATACGTTTTTATTTTATAAAATCATATATTAGCCTGAAAACAATGCTCTAAAATTAATAAAAAAATTAGTATAGTATCCATTGCATAACACCACGAAATTACAGGATGGAATTCCAAATCAATATTAAATGATGAGGTCAGGTGCGCTGATTTGATGTGTGAGCAGGAGCCGGAATACAACATTGGCTCAGACGACGTTCTTGAAGCGACGATCACGTCATGAGCAATTAACATTTTTCATTAAATTACATCATTTCACATTTATTTTATATACTTCTAAAAGGAATTCCACTTTGAAACTTGGGGTGGTCATTAGAACAAAAAAACAAGAAATATACTAGTACTTTTATAGATTTTTAATGTTGCTTTAATTGGAAGAATTCACTTGAGCACAAAAAGTTGACATTTATGGTCAAGTGGATGTTTTGTCTCCTAGTTCTTCCAACTGTAAGTAACCACACCCAGAGAGGTTTATTTCTAAATACATGTATTTATGTCGCTTTAACTACTGTCTTCTCTAATCTTCATTTTAGTCTTAAATGAAAGATCTTAGCCTGTAGATTTGTCAAAGTTAGTTTTTGTGTTCATAGTTACTATTAACAAGCGGTAAATTACGATTTAAGTTTAATAAACATGTATATACAGTGCAATCATGACGTAACGACTGCCGTATTCTTGTTTATTATTATCGCTGTTAATTATTTTATGTAATTATTGTTAATTTGATCATCAATGCTAGCAAAAGTTGTTGATTGTGTAGAGGATTGTTTATGTTGATTGTGTAGAAGATTGTTTATGATTAGCCAGGGTAATGTATTGTAAACGCTTTCCAGAGATACAGACGTAGCCGATTGGGCAGACTTCCAATGTTTTTTTGGTTTTATAGTTATCATGTGAAAACATGTTTGTTTTTTTTAAATCAAGACTAAGAAGCCTAAAAAATCTATATATTTAAGTTCCAAGGGTGATTCTTTCGACAGTTTGTTAGAGAAAACTACTGGTTCTCTGTAAACTTCTTTTTGGTTTTAAATGAAAGATCTTAGTCTGTAGATTTGTCAAAGTTAGTTTTCGTGTCTATAATTGCTATTAGTTAGCGGTAATTTACAATTAAAATTGCTTTAAGCGCATGCAATAGTGATATGATAAAAACTGTCTTTACGTACATCCGCAAAAATTGGCATTCGTGCAACGTTTTCTGCTTTTAAGCTGCTCTATTATTCTATTTGTTGCTCTGACAATTTTTATATATATTTTTTAAATAAAGAGATGGAGATTAATAATTAGATGAGTTGTTTACCGTCAAATTTTGAAATTTCGATTAGTTTTTCTTTAATTTCAATTATTTTTAAATGATCTATGAATTAAACTGTACGACGTACAGTTTCAGAGAAACATTTGTTTATAGATTATGTCTGTACAAACGATGCAGGCCAGAAACTGTGGACACAAATCTAAAGGAATAAAAACTGAAAAAAGGAGCGTAGCCCCCAAAATGTACATCTGATTCGTTATTAAAAATGTTTTTGTGGATTAGTGTTTTTAGTTTTTATTCTTTTTAATTATGTCTGTAAATTTGATATATTAGATCAAAATTTGAAAATGTTAGACCAAAATTTGAAAATGTTAAATCAAAATTTGAAAATGTTAGATCAAAATTAACACCGTGAGGTTACTTACTTTGATGTAGGGAATGTGTAAAAAAAATTTGAACCTTTTATAAAAATGTAGTGTTTTTTAAGTGTTTCATTGCACGTGAAATGAGTCACAGTTGTTATTGACATGTACGATCTATGCATGCAACACGTTTATTGTTTTCGTCTATTCTAACCTCGCATCTTATCTGGCACTGTCCTTTTCATTCTTACTGCCTTTTTACAGTACTACTTGGATCACTATCTCATTGACGAGTAATGTGATTCCTATCTTTCTTCTTCTTTACTAAGAAGAAAACTAAAATACGTCCATCGGCTCTTTAAATGTTACAAGATATATTAAGAGATGTATCGCCTTTAGATTGTTTTTTTTTTTCATTGGTTACGTTTGACTATGAGCCAACAGTGAATCTCAGAGAAATCGAAAGACGGGCTTTCCACTCACTTCCTGCATCTGTATTTGTGCCCAACATTGGAGCATATTTTTCAAGCAACGAACCAGCGAATTGTGATTGCTTTTTTATTATTCCATTTTCAATATGGCCATAGAAAACTGTTTTTGATCCTTTGCCAACTTCGATATACTAGTGATATTTATTATTTTTTGTCTTATTTTAAATAAGAAGCATCTTCAGAGATGTTTGTTTCGTATTCCTATGAGAATGAAGGTAACAGAATGCAATAATTTATCACATCTTATAATTTGTTGTAACAGTTGAAATACGAATCTATTTTGCAATCTGTTTCTACTGATTTTTGTATATTGGAATAAGTGCCATCCTTAAATTAATTGAAAAATTCTCGAAGTATATCACTTAATGAAGTTCTTCGTACCAACAGACGAGCACTCAGAAGCAACCCAAAGGTTTTGCTTCTACTAATAATACGCCGGAAGCCAAAATAGACATCCAATAAACACAGCTATCGCATTAATTTTCCTGCAGTAGCGGACAAAAAATAGGTAACTAGTTTTCGTTAAATAATTAAATAATGAGAATGGATAAAAGACCAATATTATTATAAGCTATACTGCTGGCAATAACTACATGAAAACTAGTTTTCTTTAAACTTTTGTCCGCTGCTGTGTGTACATATAAACAATAATTTTTTTCTATGTAGCATCATTTTCGTTGCTTTTGTTTTGTTAGTCAGTCGAAAATAACTCTTATATTTTCCACGGGTGTCATGTCAATTGAGGACGATCGGGAAGAAGCTCGAACAATCGGAATCAACAACAAAAAAAAGCACGTGCTATCTAACTGATCATGAAAGATGTTGCGCTCGCCGCTCATTGGTTAGGCAAGATAGGGTGGAAGATCGGCTAATGAGCAGTAGCGCAAGAAAAAAACGCGTAAAGACCACAGAAAAATGAATGTCGAGAAGTCCGAATGAAGCGAATTCAAACGCCAAGAGTTGAAGACGTTTGTCCAAGAATAAAACCGGCAGCGAACGGCATTATGGGGGGGACCAAACCACAACATCGAGGCTCTCTAGAAAACCGCACTTAGTTACAATTCGTCCAAAATGTTTAAAATAATATCTTCAGCAGTTAAAAGATGTGCTTATAGGTGAACTCCACGGAAAAAATCGACTTTATTTTTTTTGCATCATAACATTAATCCAGGTTGATAGAGAGTTTATCATTCAAAATTGTTCGATTTTCCTAATATTTTATTAAGAAAAATGCCTCGGAAAAATGAAAATTTGCGTGGGATCTTCCATTCCTTCTCCACAGAACACGGCGGAACAAGCTGTCATTTCCTGCCGCGAGAACCTCGGGGAATTTCGTCGCCGAGATTCTAGTCACTTAGAACGATTCTACATATCATAAGATTTTGCTAACCTGTTTTATGTCGGAATGCCATCAATTTGTTCTCTGTTTTGGAAATAAACAGTCGGATAGAAATATTATTGATCTAAGGAGTTTAAATGATTAATTTTAAATTTAAATGTGGTCAGTCTCCTTTTAATGGGGAAAATCGTATAAATTTTATCCCAAATATTTGGATCACCCTCTTCAAAATTTTATCTGTATTTCAAAACCAACCCTTCCTTCAAGATTATCGTTTTCCACTATCAACATTATCTTCACAAGACTTCTTCTACTCCTCAATAGACTGGGTTTATTTCTGCTATCAACAACATCTTCAATAGACTACATCCTTTGAGTTTTCTTCCATCTCACAAGTTTCTTCATCGTTTTTCAAGATTGGTGACTTTATTTAGTATTTATTTTTTTGTTTTTATTAATTTTACGATTTTCCCCATTAAAAGGAGACTGACCACATTTAAATTTAAAATTAGTTGGATAGAAATTTCACGTTTCATAGATTTCCACAATCATAATGGATTAAAAAACAATGGATTAGTTTTTGACAGCGAGGGAACTGGCATCCAACTCCAAACAGCATCGTGTGCTCATTTTGAAGTGTTTTGCTTCGTCTACGCATCCGCCGTTTAAAATTCAGTATCAATTCAAACAAGAAATTCGCCGAAACTAGATCACGTATAAGGTAGAGCTAGTTGCTCTTCCAAACTCTAAACGGGCCTGGCATTCTTCAAGAACAACGACCGCAATAGCATGCGCTAAACGCCGAAGGAATGAGGAGATAAGCCTATCTACTGTGTAAGGCACACGCCGCCCTAATGTGCACACGCCGACGCGGCAAGCAGAAGATCCCGTTTCACGGTTTAATGCATAGGGCTGTATATCGCAGAAGTTGCAGTAGCATTTAATTCTGCTAACGGCCCTTATATATCGCTGTCACTGTTATCAAAATCGCAGTCGTCACTACCGGTCTTGTTTCATATTCACAACTAACCGATAGCGTCCAATGTGTGACGTCACGAATTCGAAACTCCTTCGCACTTCTCGGCAACTTGTGACGTAACAGTTGCCGAACCATGGCGCCAGTGTCTATCGCAGGGGGAGGGAAAAAAATGAAAGTTTTTTATATATCTTATCAATTTTGAGTACGAATTGAAAATTTTTATACATGCTACGTTGTTATTGAGAATTTCATCTTTCATTTTAAACAAAGTTGTTTTGGGTGTGGAGTTTACCTTTAACTTGTATAAAGCCGAACAATAGATTGAGTAATATATACATTTGTTTAAATAATGGGTTGCCTTTTTAGACTCGCACACAAAATTTTAATGCAATTAAGCAATCAATATTCGAATTCTTTTGGGCATACCTATTGTTCAATAAGTTTACAATAATAGACAACTTGTCCAGAAAGTTTAAAATAATTTATGTAAACCTATAGATATTTAAAAAAATTACTAATGTTTTTCTTCTCAACCTGCAACATAATATGGACTAGCATTTTCTGAACTTTTGCAGATTAATTTGCATAACTTGTTTGATAAGAGCCTCTGTAATTTTTAAGAAGCGTTGCATTCCGTTGCAACAAAATAGGCATGAAATCAGAATTGCCAATTGCTGAAATAACTCAGATTATATGCGTGAACAGGGTTTGACTCACTGTAAAATTGCAAAAAAATACCTCGAAAGACAGGCAATCTGATTATACTGATGTACTTAAACGAAGTGATCGACGAAACTAGCCACAAAAAGAGACATGCAAACTTTAAGTGGAATTGTAAAGGATAGCACTTTTGTGACATAGCAAAATAACAACGTATTACGATTTGAGGACCATGGGATATGTTGCTGCACGACCAAAGGAGAAACCGCACCTCAACAAACAGCAGAGAAAAAAACGACTATTACGGACTAACAAGTATAAAGATTTTTTCATTAGAGCAGTGGCGACAAGTCATTTTCAGCGACGAATCTGTGTTCTGCATTAACTTCACTGGTAGTAGAACTAATATATGGAGATGAAGTGACTTCACAAATGCATCTTCTTGTTTAGAACGCTGTGTGAAATTCCCAAAAAAGATTATGATTTGGCCGTGCTTCTCTTACATGGTGTAAGACAGCGGTGAATTTGTATCTACCGTGAATTCTGATATTTATTTGGAAATCTGGCAGCGTTTCTTCATTGCATCAGTTGAGGGACAAGTTTGGTGACGGTAAGGTGGTTCTATAGCAAAATAGTGCACCTTCCTATCGAGCAAAGGAGGGTTACGAATGGCTTAAAGACCAAAAAATTCTGAGTGGGTTTATTGCCTGCCAATTTCCCAGAAATGAATCTCAGTGAAAACTTGTGGCATATTCTCAAGAAACGAATGGATTCATCTTGACCAGCAAACAAAACTGATTTGATTAACTTCCCGATGAAAACATGTCAAAATACTGTCGATAGTCTTCCAAAGCGTATTCAGGCTGTTATCAAAATTAATTTAATATTATTGTATACTTTCTGGACAAGTTGTATGCTATTGTAAACCTTTTGGACGTGAGGTGTCCAAAAAAAAAACGCATTGTATTTCTGTTATTAATAGTCCAAGTAAGACTGGTCATATTTTGTTCTTATGTTATGTTAAGCTTGTCATTGATGGAAAAGTACCTTGTTTTCTCTATCATTTTTTGATTTCTGTGGAATAATTATTGTAGTTGAGTATTTCAGAATTTCATAAATCATTAAGTTTTTTGGACGAACTGTACTTCTAAGATAATCAGTGGTAGCGTTGCCGAAGGTACTACAATTGGCAAAATCCACGCAGCTGTTCTTTGGGAAACTAGTTAAAATCATCCGAGGAGATGTTCTAGTCGTCAAGGACGACAACTGAGATAAGGCCAACGCAGACGTCCAACTCGAGTCTTTTGGAATACGAGGTGAAATTGTGAAGTCATCTGTATCTTCGAGTTCAAATCATAAACAGGCGAATACGGTGTTTCCGGACTGCAACAGAGCCGTTTCAGGTAATGGTCGGCGAGCTAAGTCAAGTGGCGCGTTTGCTCTCCGTTCGTTGCACAAGGCATTAACGTTGGCAATAAGCGAATGCGATGCGATTACGATTAGATATTACTGATGACTTAAGTTTTACCTACAAAACTGATCTCAATTGCCTAATCTTCTTATCTGCGTTGTAGTCTTTTGTGTAGTTTCCAAAAGGCATTATTTACTAAGAGGTGCATTGTGGAGTAATCCTGGCGTAGGCAAATTGTAAGTTCGACATGAATTCTGCCGATATCCCTGGCTCCAAGGAAATTCTGCTTACTGCCACATGTTAATTGATATATAATTGTGTTCCCTTTAATTTTCATTTATTTGAAAAGCAAGAATCTTTTCTTCGAATTGTTATTTATCGTTCTTCCAATTATTATTAACTTTTTTTTTAACAATTTTGCAAAGCGTGTTTCCGTCACTCCTTCTGGTCACGTTGCCACGAAATTATGGCGACAACTGAAGAATACATAAAATCCTGTTCACCATACCATCTCAGCGATGGAACGTTTATGTCGTTCTCAAAAAAAATTACCAAGAGAAAAATTGATTCAAGTGAAAGCTACGAGTACTTTGGAAAACAAACAATTCGAACATGGAGAAGTAGATCAATCTATTCCCTACATTTTTTAAATAGAGGTTTTTCTCAAAAAAAAAAAAATCTTAGTGTTTTTTCGACACAAAAAGGCCCGGCATTCTCTTTTAGTAAACCGGCAATTCCTTTGTCATATTTTTGTGAAAATCAACAAGCTGTAGTTTTTTTAAACGGGATTTTTTAAATGACTTAATCATATATTACACTAATGTAATCATCAGCAGTTAATGTAATGCTCAATATCTTCAGAAAACTTTTTTTTTAAAAGTTTCTTTAAGCTCATTTTTGACTTCTATTCCGTTTCTGGTAGCATATGTCAATCAAAAACTACAAACGAACCGCTCGGGAATAACTCAAATCATCCACAATCTACGTGAATAGCTCAATTTATTCACTCGGCCGAGTCTAAAGCTGACAAGGCCTTACCGAAGACCATGGCCGCTATCGTATACAGTTCAGTTCACATCACTGTCAAGAACTGCAGTCAATAACTGGCAGAAGCCACTACGGATGGATTGCGATAAAAGTTCAAGTCTTATTCGTCAACTGTCTACATCAATATCAATGTGTGTTTCAAAATGTAGATGTCCAGCGTCTTACAACTGCAACATTTTCTGCTAAAAACAACGAATACAATAGGAGAAGAATTCATAAGAGTATATATAGTTCCATCATTTAATGGAATAACGTTTTTATTGATAATTTGGGATTCTTTAAAATGTGGCAAATTCGTGGCAAATTCTCGACTTCTCTGTTAAACGCCGATTTTTTTCTTGCCCTGGAAAGCTGCAATTATAAAAAAAAATATCCACCATAAAAATATCCACCCTACAACCCTATGGTAGAAAACCACTTTTATAGCGAGCGATTCGAATCAAAACCGGTTTGATTTTGTATATGTATGGGTGATTCATGAACAGTTCAATAAAATTTCTGATGAACATAAGCTGACTACAACTTAAAATTTATGACGAAGGCGACTATTTTAATGTTTGTTGAAATTTGTTGTATTGCTCGCTAATATACGCTTCCAGTGTATATTCGCCAGTAATCTTGAGCGAGAAAAGGAAGAGTTGGCTGGAGGGTCTCGCCACTGCTGTAAAATATGAAAAAATACACTAATTCATTCGGGATTTACGATAAAAAAATATCTACATCTATACTACAATTGTTATGTACAGGGGCAAGTTCACCAGAGAGGAGGGCGCAGACAGCTATATGCTCATCCCCAATTGAAAAATGATTTGATTTTAGAGAAAACGAACATAAAAACCGCTCTAAGAAAAAAAACTGGTGTGTCACGGGACACCCGAATGAAGTGAAACTCCAAGTGCATGATAATAGTCAGTGAAAAATATTATATGATGTAATCAG
>JAHWFO010052524.1:593242-606378 GCA_023313115.1 Rhysida immarginata | reverse complement strand
AATCACGATCACTATACAGCGAAAGAAAATTAGGCCGGGGCGTTATAGTAAATAAATATGTGTGTATCGAAATTAATAGGACAAAATTGTAAATAGTATTAAAAACACAAAATGCAAAAAGTTATCTTAATCGAGTACTTAATTCGAAACTATAATGCAAATGGAACAGAAATTACTGCAGCACAACTGCGTAAGGTCCTTCTTTGGAGGCAGTAAGCAGCTTCTTCCGGAAGTGGTCAGACAGAATCCGCAGAAGCGCTCTATTGGACGGATTTGTGGAGTTGCGGATGGGTTGTCCTGATGTGCCACATGTGGTTTTCCTCAAGCAGCAGGCTTATGTCCAGGGCATAATATGCTGTTGCCTTATCAGGCCAAAACGGGACGTTATTGTGTGCTTGGAGAGTCTTCAACCAAGGTATTAGCACGGGTTTCAGAATTTCATTTCTCTATCTGTTGCCATTCATCGCCCCTTTCTTGGAGTCAAGCACAACTGCCTTCGAAATGTCACCTTCAGATGTTAGGCCTGCCAGACAAGCACTCTTCTTTGGGAACTTAGTCTTCTCCTGCAGTCTAGCTGCTTGAGTGATGGGACAACCTGGGACAACTGAATAAAATTCAGATGCTGGCATTTCCATCGAATCAAATGGCACTTAACTTTCATCATCCAGAACGAACAAAAAGTTTCTTCCACATAGAATGGTCTGTTTGTAGAGCTTCCTGCGGTTTTTTTTGGCTTTGCAAATGTCATCTGAGCGGATCCTGGACACCTTGACTTTCTTATAAGACTTGATACCAAGTTGCTTTCGAATTCGTTGAACGGCTGATGTACTGATCTTAAGAATGTCTGCAGCACCTCGAAATGACATGTTGGGGTGGTTTGAAAAGACGATTCATTTTGGACACTACTGTTGGGGTCATGGCAGATCTTTTTCGTCCCCGTTTTGGTCTGTCCTTATCGCTTGGAGGATGTTCTATGTTGTTCATCACTTGGATATATCCTGCTTCGATGCACACCTCGTTTCACAAACTCGTAAACAGTGACGTTTCTGTTACGTTTATGCAGGTGGAAAAAGTCAGATATTATCTCATTAGATGGAACGACATTTTTGTCCTTAATCATTTTTCTTAGGCAATTTGTTCATTTTTGGGAATGCAAATGAGGAATGACCGTTACGCGCATTCATTTTGATCATAGCTCCACCTATAATTTTGTCCTATTTCAATACACACCTACTTACATATAAAAATAAATTCACTGTCTTGTCATTTGTATAAGCAGTAGTGAAAATTCCATGGAAAGTACAAAACTATAAGATTAGGCTCAAAACCTCGTAAAGAATAATGTTTATTTGTTAATGGATCCTTCATTGTTTAAAAGAACATCCATTAATTTTCTGTGCATCGAGTTAATGAGGTAGATATTGCTAAATCCTCACAGCAGTACATATAGCTCCAACATCTGTTGATATCTAGTAGAGTTCATTCGTCCATCAAGGAATACTAGTTTTGGTTTACCTTGTTTTGCAAATGCTTTCCATGCGATAAGTGATCTATCTCCGTCCTTATGCACGCTTTGATAACATCACGGTCTTCTAGAAACTGCCAGGCCTGAACATGGAAAAGATAAAACATTGTTACGTCGAACTGGTGATGCTATTACAGAAGTTAGATCAACGTCACAATCTTAGTGCTTCAACAATACATCATTGACGTCATGTTCAGGCCAGGTAGTTTCTAGGAGGCCGTGATAACATTCAGGTTTACTCCGCATGTCGTGCTATCAGGACCGTCAAAGTTAAACTTTTTTTCATCACTGAAGACCACGATGTCCCACGATAAGATATTTGCGAGCCGACGCAATTCTGGCATCTTTATGTCGCTTTGTCAGGAGTCTTGATTTTCTCTTGATATAGAGGGTCACTTACAAAGTCTGGCAAATATTTTTTTGTGGGCAAATGTGTTGTTATACAAATATTTCATAATATACTTTACCAATAATTTCTGTTGCATGGGTTACTCAGGAATTATTGTAAACAAGGGAGAAGAGTAAAAATAAAAAAAATTCATTTACCATAATAATGATGAGCACAATAGTCTGCACGCACATTAACACATTAAGAGCACTTTAGGAACCTCCGAAGTAATCTCCAAGGCAATCAACCGTTGCTGCCAACGATGAAGAAGGCGACGAATACCATGAGCTGCTCCATTGTCCAATCTGGTAATCTCGCGTCGCACTGCATTGGCGAAGTCATCTAAAGTGGGGAAGCGTCTCACACGCAACGGAGCTTTCAATTAGGATACCAAATCCATACAGATCGGGCAAATAGGAAGTATTAGTCTATACTTCCCATCTCAACATTTACTTAGCACACGCTGAACAATTCTGGTTGAAACTTGCAGGTGTAAGTGTTTCACTATCTTTTTTGAGATGCTTTTGCTTTTGCAGATTTTACGATGTTTCTTCTGTCACGAACAGAAAGTAGTGATGGCCGCTTTCCTGAGGTTTTTCTTTTCATATGTCACTCGCTTCTAAAGAAATGACTGTACCATATTTTTGAAATGTCTGAAATGGCAATTGGTACATGTTCCAACAGTTCTGGCAATTATTCCTTCAAAAAGGTTTGGTAGTTCCTTTTTTTTTAAATTTGCATGCATAATTCAACTGGTAATGAGTTGAGTATTTTCAACATTTTTCCATGCAGCAATTTAATGGTGAACTTTGGACCATCCATTCTTTGGTAAATATGTCCAGTATGTTATCACCTGTGAATTCAAAAACACCCTGTATAGATTATAGGAAAGTGACCAAAAGTGGGCCCCTATTTTCTTTTTTGACATGTGCAATATGCAGTAAAAAACATTAAAAAATGACTAAGTTACTTTATATGTCGCACAATTAAAAACACCCTAAAATAATTCAATTTAAAAAAAAAATCCAAGACATTGCAATTTTATCATTTCAAAAAAGTGCTTCTAAACCATTTCATGAAATTAGATATTTTAAGGAGAAAATGAGTATTGAATGAAAGAGAAGCATTTATTTCCTATAAAAACAATCATAAGTTAGCAAAATTCGGATTTGAGTGTTTATAGGGACGACTGTTCGATTATCTACGTCTAATAGCCGAAATGTATTTAATGGTATTTCTGACTGATTAATTATATATGAGTCGAATTGCACATCTGAAAAATCTGAATACTCATAAGATCAATATCATTGATGTCCAATTGTTTTGATTGTTATGCTGGGACTACTGACTTCATCAATTAGGCATAATAGACGTAAAGATGGGAGGGCAATGAAAATCAGTGTGATGGCTGGTAGAATTGTTCATACTGTTTCAATTTCCTGACTCTCGTATATGAATCAATTTGGAAAGGAGCTAAAAAGAAGTGATGTTATTATGTAGGATACTAGTACTGTAATGAGGATAATAATGATTATTGTATGATCATGGAAGAAAATTAGTTGTTCTATGAGCGGTGATGCTCTATCTTGAAATAAAATATGGTTTCATGTTGCCATTAATTATAAAGTTTTGCTAATTGGTTATATGTGTGTCGTCAGCTGGTGGAAGGTTGTGATTTCATTCTACTTTTGGAACAGCGTGGGGGCCTGAGTTAGGACCACCTTATGTATTTTTTTGAATTAATATTTTTCGATAATTATGCATGTTGATTACTTCAAATATACATTAATATGTAGCCATAATAATAAGGAATAAATAGATATAGCAATTAAATCATTCAAACTCCTGGCACAAAACGCGTGAAACTGAGGAGCATAAATGTTCCGATATTCACAAAAAACAATATGTCGTCATTGAAAAAAAATTGAGTAAACAGATTGGGCATTGGTACTCTAGAAGGCAATTGCATAAACTGCTACCTCAATCTTTCATTGCTATGCTGCAGCATCGTGCAGAGAGGAATTTAGGGGGCCCGTTTATGATCATTTTCCATGTAATTTATAATAATTTATAGAAACTGACTACCACCAGCTAGGATGCATGAACCCCCCAATCTTCTCGTCATTGACTGCCGAACTCTTTCAAAAACACAAGGGTTGTTTCTTTTTGCATTATACACATCAACTATCTCATTTCTCGAATCTTCTAATTTTCCAAAGGATAGTTGAAGTAGTGTAAACTAACGACTTCAAATGGCCCCCATAGAAAAACTTCCAAAGGATTTAATTCCGGGGATAAAGCAGGCCACCTCGACCAATCCAGCGGTCTTGATACGTTGCATTTGAAAACTCACGAACAATCACACTAAAATGCACTGGTACACCATCGTGCATAAATCACATTATATTTCTCGTTGCCAATGGTATATCCTCTATAAAGACAGTAGCGAATGTTCCAAAAAAATTCTATAAAGCCGTTTTAAGTAATCAGAAAGTTGTTAAAAGATATCAGTATTGTTGTTGTCGAAAAACCTTTATCGCTTTGTATCTTCGAAACAAAGCGGTATTCCGAAAATCATAAAAGGACAAAATATTCTTAATATAACCCAAACTCTCTTGAATTTTTGCCGTATGTTTAGTAAACACTCTGTGCGAACACAAGAATCGATATAAACCAATGCACTCTTTGAAATTGCTCTGCCATCCACTTTCTTGAATCAGTAATTAGATATAATGGCTTAAAGCAGATTAACATGGTAGTGTCAGTATTAAAGTGTTGCATTTCATTAAATCTTGTTACACAGAAATTAGTTTGATGTGTGCTTTAATGGGCTATTAGTATGAAATCAGTTTGTGTAAAGAACAAATTTTAATTTAGGTTACACATTTTAATATAAATTTTAATTTATTTCATGTAACAAACGTTGCTAATTTAAAGAAATTAACTACAACCATGTTCAATGCCGTCATCATGTAATAGTAAAGCTTATACAATAAACCATTAAGGAATGACATAGCGAAATACCGACAGGTCAAACTAGTCGTTGTCACATAATCCATTTGAAACGTATTTCCAAAAGTTTTGAATCGTTTATGAAACCTTAAAACGTGTTCCATTGAATCAAATTCGACCATTTTCAAATTTATTAATTACTCTGATATAAGGGAAGATGGGGCAAGAAGAATCACTTAAGGACAAAAAATCAGAAGTGAACGAAAAATGAGTGTTTTAGAGCTCCTTTTTTGTATTTACGTGCCTTGATATTTCTAGTATGTAAAATTAATTTATCAATTTGAATTATTTCAAATAACCTGTCATATTTAATAGATATAATCTGATACTGAATTTCAAAAGGAATCATTGTATAGGGCAAGAAGAACCATAACGGCAAGGTTTGTTTTTAATGACTGTTGAAGTATTAAATACACAATTTTTAATATAGAAACGCAAGAAATTGTTTATTCACAATCAACACAAGTATATTGTCCTTTTCCACCATACCCTGAACATCCGACATGAGCCCAATCCTGACCCTGAACACGCTGAATCCAATCTTCTGCTACAGGTTCAACATATTGCTCATTGCTCATTATATTCACATTATACCTATGTTTATTTCTTTCTATCTAGTGAAAACAGGCGTATCGAAATTCACGTCGTCTCCTCTATCACGAAATGCGAAGTTTTAGCCTGATTCCTTTTGCCCGATCCCGCCATTTTGTGAACTAATAATTCTTTCGCACTGAAGGCATGATTTTTTTCCCAAACCGAATCTCACCCATGAATACATTAGCTCATATGCAAGGTCAGCACCCTTCGACATTCGTATGCATGGTCAGCACCAAAATGTAGACGAGAAATCATAAGGAATATACACATTTTTATCGTTTTGTTGACACAACTCTCCCGCTTACCCATGCGCTACCATTAACGTTTACCAAGCTGCAATAGCATCTAAACTTTCGGTTCTAAATTAAGTTTGCAACGACACAGCTACAATAAATGAAAACACGGTGGTTCTTTTTGCCCGCATAATTCGTTTAGCCCGATCCTCTCTTATAATTTCAAGTTGTTTGATATATTACATGCCATATCTTAGTATTGAAAATTTCCAATGGTACCATAATGGTATCATTAGCATAGTTTCCACGAATGAAATTCAACCATCATCGAACTGTATTTACCGATTGTCAAACTTAATATTCGCTCATAGCTCGTCGTTACGAGTTGTTTGATGTATTACTTGCTATATCTTCGCCTTGAAAATTTTAGGGGTTGTCATTATTGTATTATTAGACCATGTGACATTGTATCGGTTTCGACCAACTTCAAACTGGTTGGGGTGCTGAACTACACTATCTACCCAAAAGTAATCGGACACTTTCGATTTTAGACGTTTTGTCGAATATCTAGAAAAATACTTGACGAATTATCCTGAAACTTTAAGGGTGTAAAGAGCATGTTAAACTTCATATATTTCAGCGAAAGTTTTGTCCCGAAGGCAAATAGGGGACCAGCAACAAAGTGAACCTAAAAATAATGTTTAGGATCACCCTGTAAAAAATAATGCTTGAAATGGGTTGTAGCTGTAGCATATGATTAAGAGGCTTCTTTTACTTATCTGTGTTCATTTATATGAGAATTGTTCGTATAGTCATGGAGATATAAGGAGGAGCACGGTAACCTTATTTTTAAGGTCCTAAAAGTAAGCAATGCTTAATGAAGCAATTATGCCAAGGGTGAACTCTGAGAATTGTAAACGACTGCAATCGACGTGAGTTGCGAGGAAGGACGATAAGTTGAGAAAAAAGGCGCTACGTTCCATGACGCACGAGACAAAAGATTGATCGCTGCATCGAAGAGCCTAAAAGTTCTACTAGATGTGCTAACAAGAGCGTCCGGTACATACGTACATGTGTTTGGATTTGTTCCTAAGAATATTATGCTTTAGAAGTTGTTACCAATGTTGAAAGAATACAAGCTGCTGATAGCCGTGTTATGGCCTGGGATGTTTTCTTGGTATCGTCTAGGTTCACTGATATCTAGAAGCAGCTCGTAAAAGTCCTTTGGCTGCTGATTGACCCAGTTACGCACGGACTCCTTGACGTCATCGTCCGTTTGAAACTGTTGTCTCAGCAGTGCTTTTTTGACCTCACCGTAGATGTGGAAGTCACACGATGACAGATCTGGAAGACAATCAAATAGAAATGTCTCGGTAAGCTTTCTCGTGGTGTCTTTCTGTTTCACGACAACGCTAGATAATAAAACAAAGGAACTAGAATATTTTTCCCCTGGACTAGAAGCCAAAGGATTAATGCCAAAATAGGATAAATGCTTAAACCATTATGCAATACTTTTAAATTTCGTTAATAATTACCGTGAAATATCCTTTGCCTCGCTATTTATTGACTGCACCTACTACTTGAGAAGTAAAGTACTTTTAACATTTATCATTCGTTAGATATAAAAATGAATTTATGAGAAATATACTTTTACATGAGGATTGTTTAAATAGAAACACGTTAGGACAGCGCGGACGCATAGATATCGTCTAGATAACGGAAACCACATGTTTTTATACATTGTTTAAATACTAGTGACGCGTCTGTCGCACATCTTAACTGTTTGCTTCTTTCTAAGAGATGCGATTAAATCGGAAGATGACGTTCACGATAAACAATCATCCAAAAATAATCTACGTATTACTCAGTTTTTGTTCGCTGAAGGGCGTCAGCCAATAAAAATGTCTATGAGAATGAAAGCTGTATACTCGGACCATACGACAGCGATTGAATGATGCAAGAAATTTCGACAAGGACGAGAATCCGCGAAAGATTTGGTCGATCCAGGACGTGCTTGTTTTGCAGCAGATGAAAATATGAGGCAGTTGGAAATTGCTTAACGCGCCAATAGGCGATTTCCATTTCTTTACTCTTATAAGGGTGATTCTACCAGAATGGGACCATATTTGAGATACTGAAAGGTGTATAATTACGTATGGCCAGTGACTTTCTATGATAATGACATTTTAGCTTATGTAGTTGCATACTTCTAGTAGCTTTTTCATTAAGTGGCAGCGCTGAAGTGTATACGGTTTAGATAGGAGGGCTCAAATTAGGTTGTAGGGTGTACCAAGATAGTCATCCCTGTTACCAAAATTAAATTATTCTAATAGATATACAATTACTTGTTGCATGCCTGAGTTTTTTTTTAGAAACACAATAAATGTATTATATTTTCAGTGTCTACTTCTTTTTTGCGGAAAGGTTTATTAAACTCTTATTTATTTTTTTCAAATTTGGTAAAATATAAAATTTACTCTAAAATTTTTAATTCTTTAATTGCTGACAATCCTTACTTAAGCCTTACACTACATGATCAAAGGAGTTGGGACACCCCTGTGAACACCTGGGGTGTTTCTCCTGGACTGGACTGGGCCCGCTCATCAAGATGGACGGAAACCTCAATGCTGATGGCTACAGGACCATTCTGGATAACGGGGCACTTCAGCGCTGTGGGAACACTTCGGTGACGGGCCATTCCTCTTCCAGCACGACAATGCGCCTTGCCACAAAGCAAGATCCATGTCCGACTGGTTTGACGAGATGCGGGTTGAAGAACTGGATTGGCCCGCCCAGAGTCCTGATCTCAACCCCATCGAACATCTTTGGGACGAATTGGAACGGCGTGTGAGATCCAGGATGGTTCGCCCTACATCTGTTCAGGAACTGACCACGACACTCCTCGAGGAATGGAGGTCAATACCTGTGGACACATACCGTAAACTTGTGGACAGTATGCCATGTAGGGTGGAGGCAGTGAAAGCAGCTCGGGTGGTCCTACACACTACTGATTGAAGCTTTTTGCGGCTTTACGGTAGAGCAACAGGTGTCCCAACTCCTTTGATCATGTAGTGTATATAATACTTAGAATTAGATTGTATTAATGTAATACACATTTAGAAACGTTCTATATTATTATTTATACACATTTAGAACTTTGGTTGAGCCGTCCGTCATGAAACGACAATGCATGAGCAACAATATGCGTAGACCAACAATATGCGCGGACCAACAATGTATATCTCATGCAAAGTGTCACGTGGATATCGTCGGCGACCGGCAAAGACGACGGAGATGGATGACGTAGGAGACGACGATGACGTCGAGCGAGCCGCTCCGAAACACGTGAGTGAGCAGAGGAACAAGGGACAGAAAAGCTATCTTCGGCGACGGAGAAGGTTCGTTGCTCGTGGTCGGCGCAATGATGTAAATGATAGAGTTTTTCGCCAACGTCTCCGTAGCGAGAATAAGGAGAGAAAGCAATATTCTCCAAACTGCGGGTTGCAAGCAACGGCAACAGGAGAGTCGCAGAGCTACGGACGAGCGGACGGAGAAACGGGGAAAGCAGCCGGCGAGCGAACGGAGCTCGACTTCCAGAAGACAACCTTCGCTTGGCAAGAAAATAGCCAAGGAGGTAACCGTACAAGCGAGTGGGAGAGCCGACTGAGAACCCTCATCGAGCAAGCGATTGAATTCCTCATCGGAGAAATTGCGCACCGAGAGGGTGAAGAGAAGGCTGACGCACTTCCATCTACCTCGGCGACGGCGATAGAGGCAAATGGACAGTCACCGACACGAGATTGCGGAGCAACGCCTACGCAGCAGCGTCAGCGAATTGACGGTAGGAACTTGCGATTATTTGATCTATTTTTGTGCCTACACGGTAGCTACGGTAGTAGATTAACCGTACTATACGCGGGAGAACAATTCTTTCGATACGAACTGTTTGAAAGTGTATTTCAACAGGACGTAGATGGAATCGTCGAAGGGGAAGACGCAATTGGCATGTACCCTTTTTCTTTGAGTGTGTATTGTACACGAGGAACAGGAGGTTTTATCCCATCTCACCTAATTTCGTTTTCGGCGATTTAACCTGGTTTTGTAGTGCGTGGGAAAGTCATTTCGAGTTCTGCGAAACATTCTTTGCACATACGCCGGAGCTCCATAATTTATTGTTCTGCCTCTTTTAAACGTAAAGCAGAGGGGCGATTGACTTTCCTCATCTCATTTTAAATGAAAGTGAATATCTATATCTAATTTGGCGTATCAATGTTGCTACTTAAATTCCAGAACCGAATTACACTGACCAATTTAAGTGTGGTTTTCAACAACCCATCTACCAAATTTGTCTTTATGATTAACGCACCAAGAGTGTTGCTGTGTGGGTTAGAGCTAAGGTGATTATTTTAGTGTTGTGATGATATAGCTCGAATAGTTGACTAAAGTGCTAAAGTTTATTCTCATTAATCATATTAAGTCATTTATTACAAGTGAAAACACGAGTACATGGTTCTGACGCTGTGAAACAACTTAATTTTCTTTGTGGGTGTTTTGTGCTTTGTGAGTAAGTGCTACGGAATTGGTGAAGTGGAAAATATTTTTGTGTTTGATAAGTCAAGAAAGCGGAAGCGATTCCGGAGCTTTCTATCCTTTCGACTAGTGTAGTGTTACGCCTAATCTGTCTACATAGAAAGGTGTATCCTAATGTGGTGATATTTTATCATATGTGATATTTTAGGTGCTTATTAAGTGTTGAGTTCAAGTACTCGATGTATGTGTTTTTGGCCCGAGCGCTTGCTGTTTTAATTCTCTGTGCTGTGACGATTTCTGAATCCATTTCTTCACGTCTATGGTGATTGTCTTCGTTAGATTGCGTGTACGAGCACCATCGCAGTCGACCATTGGCATGAGATTCGTTTGTGGTCGGCAACCCGGAGCAGTCTAGACCTCCTCCAGAATTCTGATTCTTCAAAGTTGAGTTTATCTGGCGGAAACTTACCTTACGGAACGGACGTCATAATATTTTTCAGTCGTAGCCACTACAAGAAAATTTTGCGACGCAACTAAGTTGATTGTTTCCTCGGGAATCCAAGTAGGAGCATCAGTACGATTTTCTTCTTCAGAGATAAATGGAGTAGAAGCGCACAGATGGGATCGGCTTCGCGTCAAGCGACATCTGGTGGCGAAACACTATACTTACCTGGAACTGTATGGACGGCAATTGCGTCTTCAGTAAATTTTCCTAATTCGCACGTTGCAGTGAACGTCGGATGTTGGAACTTTAAGCTAAATCAGCTCCCACTGTAAAATAACAGAAATTACTATTGACATTTATCCTTTTCTTTATTGCAATTATTAATTTGTTAAGGATTAATAAAAGCTTTATTATTTTTCCATACGTTCTGCGTTCTTGTCCCTCACTCTGCTTAATCCACGTGACACAAAGCAAAGTTCCTGCAACAATAGGCCGTAATTAAAAAATTACTTGCGTTAAATAAATTAAAATCAAATTTACAGATTCGACTGTTGTGGTACCCGTCGTACGGCGGGCTTTAATGCTAACAAAAGTAAATGACGCGACAAAAGAAAACAATTAAAAATCTCCTTTCTTTTTAACAATATAACACCAATTATCTACTTCGATTATTCAATTCTACGTGTGGGAGATTCAAAAAATAGCTCGATAATTGTTTGATGCGTGTAATAACAATTAGGGTAATAGCGCCGAGAAGCGAAAATTTCAGACAATTTCGGAAGTCGAAGAAGCCTATGCGAATCCAACGGAGTATGGAAGTCGACAGCATCGATTGCTATGCTATGTTAGTGGTCCAAAATCATTTGAAGATCTTCGATGAGTTGTTGATGTATTGCAAGATACTTTCCAGGAAGCTTCAGAAGTTCAAGGCTGCTAAAGAACGATGAAGAATGGCATCGTTGCATGCGATGCGTGAAGCAATTGCTTTCCAGATTTGACAACTCAGACATCTATTTGCATACTGTAAGTCCCCAGGAACCTAAGCGAATGTGGAATAGTTGTGCAGAAGCGTCGCCAGAAGACCATCAGCATCAATTCAACTCGGAAGCAACCAATCTTCGATTGCTGTATCTCCCATTAAGAGGTTTGGACCAATATCTAACGAGCAATGAACGCCGACTCGAGGACTATCCAGGGATGCCTCAATTGTGTCAGTTCGCTGATCAAGAAGTTGAAGCGTTCCAGGATTCAAATCCACTGGTATCGCTGGGGACTGCATACCTTCGGGCAAGATTCCAAGAAGTGGTGGATCAAATATCGCTCTTAAATGAATAACAGCTGATTGTGTACAATCACATATTCAATGCGGTATTCAATGAGACGCCAGAAAGGGAGACTTTGTTCTTGGACGGTACTGGCAAAACCGGTAAATCATTTTTGCTGAAAAAAGTGCTGGCGACTGTTCGATTGGAAGGCAAAATTGCCCTGACGAGTGGAATTGTAGCACTTTGGTCGGGCGAACGGCACACATTCAATATTTAATCTATGCCTGGATCTAAATGTAACTTCAATCTGTAATACCCCCATTCAATCGCAACATGCAGAATTGCTATGCAAAGGGAGATCCTGGACATGCGAGTTACTAAATATATTTCTTTTCGTATAATCTATGGGTGTTTAATGTTGCTTATTGTCTCTGCTCGTTTGCGCCGGGCACAACACTTTTTTTGAAATAAAAAAAAAATAACTTAATTTTTGCAATGGAACTTTATCGCGTCGGTTAATGGCGTGTTCGACAACCTTGATGTTGTGGGTTCGAATCCTTCAGAATACACTTTTTAAACAGAAACAACTTTGTTTCCCGTCTTCGTTTTGCCTTGACAAGCTCGGCGATGACGGGAAGGTACGATTTTTATTATATATGCCCATCTTTGCCAAGTTTAAACATTTACGTGACAAGCATAAAACTGGTGTATGTAACACGTTTGGTATGAGCATTGTTCTTCGACTGCACAGAAATATGCCACCCTTACGTTCCGTACGGAAACATAAGCACATAGTGCAGAGGATCATACTATGGGTGATTTTCTACAATCCGACGAACTCTACTTTCTGTGCGCTGGCGCAAAATAATATCACCATATGCACTGACTCTCTGCCAGGTAAAAAACCACAGCAACGTCCGAAGTTGTCAGTAAATTGTAGCGTCGACGGTCATTAGGTTGAACGTTTTGGGTGTTAAACAATATAACAGCCAATTCAGAATAAACAGGTTCAATACAGGCTACAATACTCAGCGAGGATAACCCAGGCAATTCGTTTTAATACCAAGAATACCGTTACAGACGACTGATCATTTTGTAGAGTTCAACGTCGACAATTTCCCGTTCACCCAGCTTATGCAAT
>JAHWFO010052524.1:554330-588242 GCA_023313115.1 Rhysida immarginata | reverse complement strand
AACGCAGGCTGTCGATGAACTCCTTTAGATACCGGAACAGGTGGTAGTCACTGGACGGGAGGTCCGGACTATTAGATGGGTGGTCAAGTTGTTCCCATCAAATCTAATCCTATGCAGACATAGGCCTACTGTAAGGGTGGTGTTTTTAGGCCATTCCATTCGCTATGATATAAGCATCCTGTAGTCAGTTTTAGGCAGCTGTTCGATAGCTCACTGAGCTAATGGCATGGCAAAGTGGCTACTACATGAATAAAGTCATCTCTGTTATTTACGAGTCCACTTTGTTACTTATTACATAGTAACAGGGTGGACGTACTCGGTTATAGAATGCGTTTTGTGCATTTTAGTCCGAACAAGTAATCAAAACTTATTTCTACTTTAAAACAAAAATCAGCCAATTTTCTTTCACAATAAACCATTTCCCATTATAGTGGTAAACTTACTCATAAACATGATAACAGTATTGACAATTAAACCTACTTTTCAATTTAATCTTCGCTTTTCCAAGTAAATCCTTAACAGTACGTGTTTAAACATTCTAACTTTGTCCGAACTTATCAATCATCACATGGAAACGATTATATAAAAATGTCGTTATTTAAAAATAATATAACGCTTCGTTTCAATACTTTTCATCTTGAATAACAGAGTTGACTTTTTTAACATTACCCCCAAAAAAGCTGAAATAACTCGGGTAAAAATAATGTAACTTATTAGGGCTTTACATGGTAAAAACGAAATAAATGGAATATTAGGAACCGGATGACATCAAAAAAACGTTTATATAAAACCATTACGTAAAATAAAAATGTTAATTAGCTCGGTCAATGCAAAACGTTACAAACAATATAACTATGTTCAGTAGAGGGCTGCATCAATTAAAAAATAAAAAAATATATATACGCTTCTTAAAACATGGTTAAACAAGTTTTAAAGACATAGGACCATGGTTAATTTTAAGTTAGGTTTGGAATTATTTATGCAAGGCCAGAACGTGTAATAAATGTTCATTACCCTTGCGTATACATATGGTATAATGACCCAATAAAACAATATGGATTTTTTTGTTTTATACGGACACTTAATCACCCGATAGTTCACCAGCCGACGGTTAAACAGCGACATTTAATCACGTGATTGTTTAATCACCGACGTTTAACCACCAAAAAATACGTGATTCTTTAATCACGGACGCCGAACCAATAAAAATAATTTAAGCTAATTTTTGACGTGACTTTTTAGCCATATAAAAATTAATCACGTGACACAAATTGCCTGTTATCTTACACGTTATCAGTTAATTTAAACGGACAAGCTGTTAATATTTGACAGAATTTAAACAGTTATAATGAGTGAGATTACTGTAACGTTTGGAAAAACTTGGAAAGGCAAAAAGTGTGTATTACACAAGCAATATGAATTTGTGAAGCACCGAGAATACGTCGACGGGAACGTTCAGTGGCGTTGAAACTTTACCAGAAATGTAAATGTCAGGCCCGTATAACAATAACGAACGATGAAATCGTAGGTGATTACAATCCTGAACACAATCATGACGGCAACAAAGAATCAAGTTTAGCACGGGAAGCTGTTACTACTATGAAAGACAAGATGGGGGTAATTTCAGCTACAACAACTGCAGTCATAGGCTCTGTAAGTACAAATCTCGATCCACGTGTGCTGACGGCATTACCGAACAAATCATCGCTTAAAAGAAGAACCTTGCAGCGAAAGCGCCGCAAATTGCAGTCCGAGTCAATATCTTTGCCAGCAACACCAATAAATACTAGTTTTGACATTCCTCACGAATTTCAGCACATGATATTGATTGATTCAGGATCTGGTAATGATCGATTGATTATTATTGGCAATAGGGAGCTATTGGATGGACTGGCCAGATCAAAATTATGGCTAGCTGATGGAACCTTTAAATTAGTTCCGTCAATCTTTTTTCAACTCTACACAATATATTTTGAACTTGTGCCTGGAATAAATCCAGTTGCCATTTACTGTCTTATATAAAAACAAAGCTCGAATCGTTTGTGATATCATTTTACATGCAGTTAAAAAAATTATTCCACTGGCTGCCCTTGATAGAATACTGCTGGATTTTGTAAGAGCAGCAAGAAATGCATTTAAAGCATCATTTCCCAATGCAAATATTATGGGATGCTATTTTCATCTTAGTCAAAGTATCATACGTAAAGTTAATGAAATTGGTATGAAAGTTGACTACGAATCAGATGATAACTTAAGAATGGTCATTCGTTGTTTACCAGCCTTGGCTATGGTACCTTCAGCAGATGTTACTGACGCTTTCCTTATACTAGCTGACAATATGCCAGACCACGAAAAAATGCCAGAGTTTTTATCGTATTTTGAACACACGTATATTCCAGGCATACGGGAGAAGGACATGGTGAACATTACAATCCCGCCATCTTCCCAATTGAAACATGGGACCATTTTGAAACAGCATCAGAAGGAATAGTCAGAACTACAAACACTGTTGAGGGTTGGCATTATGGATTACATGCACTTTTTCAATATTACCATCTGACACTATGGACTTTTATGAAAGGAATCGAGAAAGATATACAAATGTAATGAACGGCATTTTTGCAAGGAATCGCAGGTTCACAACCAACTGTGCCTAAAAGATATCAGGTACAAAAACAACGTGTCAAAAATACAGTGGGTCGCTATTCAAGAAGTGAGATTTTAGTTTATTTGCGATGTATTGCCCATTTATCTTATGTCTGATTAAATTCTATTTTTTCATAAATTGTTCTCCTCATTTCATGTTTTTAGTGGTTCAATGTCCATGATTATAAAAAATCAGTATTTTTGGTGGTTAAACGTCGGTGATTAAACAATCACGTGATTATATGTCCGGTGATTAAATGGCAAGTGATTAAACATCGACGTGATTAAATGTCTGTGTTTAAACGTCGGTGGTGAACTATCGGGTGATTAAGTGGTACCAAACCAGTGATAGGATAGCGGTTCAATTCCGACGTTGACGTTGAATTTGCTAGAATTTGCAATGATTCCGCCAACAACCGCAGGAATTCTCCCTCTTTGTTGATGACATCAAAAACTGTTTGGCATTGATTGAATGAGTTCTTGAAGAGTTTCAGGATCCAGAGAATACCAGGTATCTTCAATTATAGACTTCAATTCAGAAACTGATAAAAATTGCCGTGCATTTTTGTACACCTGACTGGCCATAATGCCCCACAAGTTCTCGATTGGATTGATATCTGAGATTCTGGATGGCCACGACAAAACTCGAACGTTATGTGATTCTAACCACTTTTTGATGTCCTTTGAATTGTGTATCGGTCCATTATCTTGTCTTCAGCTGGCAAACGATGTTCTTCCAAGATCTCTTGGTTCCCCTTTGAATTTAATCTTTGTGAAATAAATGCTAATTTTGATGTTCCATTGAAGCCAAATGCTCCCCACACCATCACTTATCCGCCACACATTTGACGTTTTGAAAACGTCTTCGATTCTTTTCTCAAATCATGACAATAGCTTGCACACCCGTCCGGTCCATCCAAATTGAATTTTTTTTCGTCTGAGAAAAAAATTCCCAACCATTCGTCGGTCCAGGATATGTGTGTTCTAGCCCATGTCAATCTGCCACGGCCGGCCATGTGGCCGAGAGGGCTAGGGCGTAGGCTTTCTAGTTCTCGAGGCCGCCTGGTCGTGGGTTCGAATCCCACCGTGGGCATGGATGTTTGTGTTTGTCCTGGGCTGCGTAGAGATATAACTTGTGTAAAAGGCGCAAAATGACCAAAGTAGTCGACGACAAAATTTCGTATAAACCAACCAACCAACCGACCAATCTGCCACGTTTGTGGTGGTTTGTTAATGGTGGAATGGAACGCAAATGTCCATATCTCAGCACTGATGAATTTTTCATGGCTCTGTACACTGTGAAAGTCCAATTTAGCTCGAATTCGCCTTACAGAAGTGCATTCATTGGATGCTGCGTTGACAATGCGTCGCACATTACGAGGTTTTCAGATTGTTTCTGGCCCTGTTTTATTTTTTGGTGGTTTCTGAACTTCTTTTGATTTCAGGTAATCAGCAACTGTCGATTTTGGTCTGTTGACAAAAGCAGCAATCTCACGTACGGACTTTCCGTTTTCGCCATTCGACAACTTAGGCAAAACGACTCCCTGAGTTCGTTGTTGGTAAAAATCGGTGAAGTATTTCCCGTTCAAAAGGTCACAATAACAGTTGGGACTACGTTTTTCGCTATGCAATTCAATGTATAAATGGCCTATGCGTTGATCTATGCATTTCTCTTCGCCATTCGATAGCTAAAACAGAGAGAAGCCTTGTGAATTAAGTGAAGACACGTGGTGGTTTTCCTTGGTGGCCAAAATCAGTCGAAATTGGTTTAATGGTAAGTGTTCTAATGATACCGTTATGGTACCATTGGAAATTTCAATGCTAAAATATGGCATGTAATATATCAAACAACTTGGAATGAAGTGTCATTAATTAATGTAACGTAAATTTAATGACAGTTGAAATTGGTTCAAAGGTACGTGGTTTAGTGGTACTATTATGGTCCATTGGAAACTTCCAATGCTAAGATATGGCATATAATATATCAAACAAGTTGAAATGACGCGTCATGAATGAATAAAACGTGAAAATAATGATTGAATGGCGTGTCATGAATGAATAAAAACTAAAAATAATGATTGCCAAAATTAGTTCGCTTGCACGCGTTTTAATGATACCATTATAATACCATTGGAAACTTTCACTGCTAAGATATGGCATGCAATTATTTACTCCCTACATTGTTAATAGTTAATTTCTATTGGACAGATTGTTGTCAGTAGCTAATAGCTAATCAGTCGCTTCAACAGTACACGCTTATGTAGAAACGTTTCAGAAATAGATTATGAAGAAAAGATAGACCCTTACACTGAACGCTTCGACAATTGACACTCATTTCATTTAATAGGGAATGCCTACAAATTTAAGGACTCTTATATGCTCGAATATCTAGAGAATTATTACTCTCTCCATGTAGCCCCTTCAGACACAGACCTTAAATTCGATTGTAAAAATTTTGTTTTTACATTTATTATATTGATACTGTTACATTAAACATAACCAGCAGTTTTTTATTTATTAACATTTTTTATTATCTTTTTACATGTATGGCTATATTTGCTACCGAAATATACATATTTATTAGAGAATCAACAGATTTTATTCATGTCATTTATTTAGTACGAAATTTTACAAAACATAAAAAAATACCGCACTTTTGACAAGGTAAATGTCCAAGATACAAGTTGGAAACATATGTTGCCAAGGTGACTGAAGGGGTTAAACTTGCCGGCCAGGTGGCCGAGAGGGCTAGGGCGTAGGCTTTCTAGTTCTCGAGTCCGCCTGGTCGTGGGTTCGAATCCCGCCGTGGGCATGGATGTTTGTGTTTGTCCTGGGCTGCGTACAGATATAACTTGTGTAAAAGGCGCAAAATGACCTTAGTAGTCGACGCCATAGTTTCTAATAACCAACCATTTAAACTTTAGGGTACTTTTATTCAATTTGGTTAGAAGTACTTCTTTCCTTAGCAACCTCATCTAACCCTAACAACGAAATATTTCTTTAGAAAACAAATGCTTTTGTTTTTATCCTTGAATTCCTTAAGATCCTACCGGTCCTGGGCATTTCGATTATCTGACTTGTTACATTAAGAATACAAAACACATTGGTATTCATAAAAATAAAGTATACGGGAAAGTAATAAATATAACGGCTCGAGCTTATCATAAAATAAAATATTTGCAATTCGGTGCGTATCATCAATTCCTTTTAAAGAAATTGTTTCTCTGTGGGATCCATTTTCATTGATCTTATTTGTAACTCAATCTATTTACCAAAATCTGTATAATGGATCTCCCGTAATATCATTACTGGTTTTGCACGATTAACTTAGATGTTGTTAATCCTTATAAAAAAATCGTTCCATCTTGCTAGCGTATCCGATAACTATTCGATGGGGAGTTTGATGTCAAAAAAGGAAAGAAAGGAAAGAGAGGCCTCCCTTATTGACACTATCGATTTCTTGACCGGGCACCAGGGATTTCCTACCCCTTTTAATTTAATTTCCCCTTTTCAAGACTTCTTTGAAGTCATTCGATCGATAACCTATATCTGATGCTACTCTCGGTTTTTAAACTAATTGGACCGATAATAATTTTGCAAATCTACTTGCCTAATCATTTTGGCCTACGGAAACAAGTCAAGCGGGCTCGCTCTCTCTATTTTTTTTTCCGATACAGTGGAGGACGACATTAAAAAACACACCGTTTTATTTTGAGGGCAAAATCATTACATATATTTGACTTTTGCTAATAAATTTAAAAAAGAGCATGATTTAATCACAGATATAAAATATAGACATTTATATTATTTGTATTGGCTTTCTTATGCTCCTCTCAAACCTATACGATTTTCTTAAGGCCATTCACTAATCTTGCGTTCAAAACGAAAAAAATTCATGAATCTGGGAAGTGCTGTATCCAATCATGAAAAATTCATAAATCGTTGGATCGGCTAGAGAAATCGCTGGTTCTTGCAGTTTTTAAAAGACACCACTAGAATAATGCATAAAAATTTAATCGAATTTTAATGATTTTTGTCGATAAGCAAGCAAGGGTCCTTTTACGCTTTCTAAAGATTTATATGGTAAAAGCATAATAAAAGAATTAAATACTTACGGACCAGCATAAATATTCGACGTTTAACGCTATGAGTACGGAATGAAGGCAATACAGGTGTCACAAAAGGTCTTTTACAAACTTTACGTGCTGGTCTAACACGTTTTACATAGGAAGTTGTGTCCGAAAACGAACCGGCCACCGCTAGAGGGTGATGTTTGTAGGCGTATTAGAGAGCGGAAAGCGGAATAATTTCAGACGAAGACTTTGCAGGAGCAAAACGCATCGGTTCAGTAATGAAGAATTGGCCGATATGCATTACGTTTACGGGGCCGTAGATAGAAATGGACAATGATTCCTAAGTTTGTTTTTGTTAATAAAGTCATATTAACGTTTTTGCGTGTCGGTCACGTTGCTGTAGCATCCCACCGTTTGATTTTCGTACACAACTTCCAGTGTAAAACTTGTTCGTCATGATCTGACAGAGCAGCACGCAAGTTTGTAACGACCTTTTGGGACACCCTGAATACAGGGTGTTTCATAAATAGAGGTACAAACTTTAAGGGGAGGTACGAGAACATCAAAAGGATTGAGATTTGCATAGGAATCCATGTGAGAAAACGGCCTGGGAAAGTAGTAGCAGAAGTACAAGAAAATGAAAGCACACAAGACAGAGATTACCGGAAACATTTATTGCACGCAAATATTACAAGTGGCGTAATAGATGATTCCATTTCAGAATGTTACAGGAGATGTTCCAAGTTTCTATGTATTCAAAACACGTCGTACACTAGCCGAGATTCTCCTACAGCAGCGGCGACGGTACGTATGCTGGTACTCGGATTTCTCTCTATAATATCCAAAATATTTTTGATCCATTGCGGGCGTACGAAAGAATCACCGCTATACCTGTTACCTCTTAAGACCTGTTACTGGATGTCATATACAGTATGTAAAGTTTTCATAAAAGGCACAGACGCTAACCTGAACATTCCGTCACCAAAATCGATTTTAAACGATGTCGTGACGGGATAGAAGCAGGATGGTTCAAGCATAGTAAAAACTCTTACAAGAAGGCCGTACAAATTCAAGGAGAATGATTTAAAAAATATTAACAAAATTCCTTTGTAATTCTTCCGTTTCCATCGCTGCTGAAAAAGAAATACTGTACATCTGTTAGCTTATATAATATCAAAAACATCTGCTTAGGATGACACACTTTGGTTTATTAGAGTATAGCACCTGCCACATTCCGTGAATGTGAAGCACCCTCTGGACTGGTTCATATCCGGAATTGTAAATGACTGAAAACGCTCCATTAACTTGACTCCCCACCTTAAAAACTTTTTCAATATGTATCGTTTGTGCTACGTTTTATGCTGGTTTGTGCAGCAAATTTTAGTTTTTGCAGCATTCGCTGAAGGTAAATTGATGCCCCGCCCCTCCCCATATTCGAAACTCAAAATTGCACAGTTCAGCACAACTGAAGCACTATTGATCCAGAAAAAGAAATTTTTAAAATGTTTATATTTAGGGAGTGTCCCATACCTTTCCCTGCCCTCCCCCCTTCCTGGAACTTCCCGTCTTAGAGCTTCAAAACAAAACTCTATGCTGTAGGAAAAATCTTTTGCTGTAGCTGAAACAAAACTTTTTGCTGCACAATCCGGAACAAAAGAAACACAACCAACCCAGAAAAAGAAGTATTTGAAAAAGTGTATATTTTGAGATTTTCTAAAATCATTAACCAGATTCCTCTTAAATTTCCCTTCGTTATAGTTCCGAAACTATAACGAAGCTCTATCGAATCACGTTTGTAAAATTTCGAATTTCCAATGTAGGAGGTTAGTATTAATTTGCCCTCACCCACTTTGATTCCATTGTAACTCTTTGGAATATTTGGAACATTTTTTGCAACTCGATATAATGTTCGGAATGGTTTCGTTATTTCAATGACATTTTCGAATCTTTCATAATGTGTTTTCTGTAACTTTAGTCTTGCTGACCTCGTTCTATCAGTTTCTCCAAAGACACTCCTTTCACTACACGAAAAGTTTGACGCTTTTATGTCTACATTTGGTTCATCGAGGCCAGAAAGATGTTTATCGTGGAGTTCTTTCCGAGCCATGATTGAAGGTTAGTGCCGAAAATAGAAATATTGTGTACACTGTATGCTGTTTAGATTTAGACCTGTATATTTTTATATGAAGCACGCAATTTGCTTTGCACAGTGAAAAAGTGAGCCTTTCGATCGCAGCGGGAATAACGTTTTCGTGTTTTGCTTTCGAATGTCTCAAGATCTAGTTTACCTGCAATATGACTACCAAGGAATAGGATAATTATATGGCGTAAGTGTCGACAGCCTTGGTTAGGCCACTATCCAATTGAAATTTAAGTGCTTTTTAAGCAATCTCCAATCTATGAAGATATTTATAATAAAGTAAATAAGTCAGAAACTGTGAAGAAGATGATATGCTAACCAAGAAAAAGGAAACCACTGTTCCACAATAAAAACAGTGGTTACCTTTTTCTTGGTTAGCTTATGAAGATATTGTTTAATGAATCTGCTCTTTATGCTTTTGTGTAAAGAACATTAAGCTGAACTTGTTTAAATCCTAGATATTTGTAAACTTTGTCGTTTTCCATAGCGAAATATCATCCTGCTCTTCCGACAAGAAGCCCCCCTCTCTGAGAACCCCATTTTCAATGGGAATGACTTTGCATTTCTCTAATCCATTTGTATGTCTGTAGAAAAGTGTGCGTAATCTGAAATAAATGGTGCAATTTTGTTTGTGTGAAGGTGTAAATTTTCATTTCTGCCATGTAGAGCAGATGTGCAGTTTGCTGTTTTATTTTGTTTTTATTTGAAAGTGCATTTAATGCAAAACAAAATCAGAGATGGCTTATTAAGTAAATGAGTTAGAAAATGCCCCAACTTATGGCTATATTATGATAGTTTTAGTTATGAGTATAGTTTTCCAATGCTACACTGTACTTCCTGGAATTGTGATGAATGTGAAGTGTATTTTTTGCAAGTGTATGACCATGTGCCGATGTCGAAAGCATTTGTGTAGTCAATGCTAAGCTAAATGTAAGGGAAAGATCACACTGAATCAGGAATTTCTCGTTAGAGGCCATGCGATTTCTACGGCATCCTTTCTGTTGTTTAGCAGTTATGCTGTTTGTATCATCTGCATTACTTTTATTGTTGCTATTATCATCATCATCATCATTATCATCGTTATTAGGTATTCTACTTTGTGGTAGTTTACAGCTGTAATAAATTTATTTAAGTATCCCAGATCCTTTCATCCTTTTTGCTCCTATGCCACTTATGATAAACGTTATAAAGACAAAGAAAGGATAGATATATTTAAAAACGTTATTTAGTTCTCTGCTTATGAGGAAAAACGTATTCTGCATCATTTTCTATGAAAGGTAAACTCAACAGCATGAATTGTTCTTTAAAACCTTCTTTGCCTCATAAAATTATTACTATCATTCATAAAGCTTTATAAGTTATTAAAAATTTAGAATTTTCCCTATAAAAATTTATTATTATTTCCATAAAACTGTTTAATTTGAATATGGTTCTCTGTGTGTACGTTGCTTGTCGGTAATATGCGCCAGCAGGGGAGAAACCGATCAATAAAGATCAAACCCAGGTCTTTCTCCCTTCCCCCAGAAGCTCTTCTATTTTACGATTCATTTAATAATTGAAATGCCTTCAAAAGTTTCCTTCAAAGGTTTCCACTTTATAAAAGGGAAATTTTTGTAATAAAACCCCGCTCAATAAAAAAGAGGAAAGAAACGCATCTACCGATGACAGTCTATTGAGAAATGGTTGACCAAGAAATGATGATATCAAATCTGCTTCGACTACTTACTAAATCTTTTCTTGTGACAAATTATTCAATTTGATTGGTGCGCCCCGCTTTTTCCTTGCCTCGTTCGCCTTGGCGAGGGATCTTAAAATCTGTCACTCTTTGAGCCGAACGTCGGGTGCCATTAAAGTGGAGTGCTGAGTCATAGACCCACGAACAAAACACTTTTTCTAAGGGAACTGTCAACGTCAGACATCGCCCTCTCGGAAACAGAAACGAGGGAGAGAGAGTGAGAGAGGAAAAAAATGTGGGGGTGCTGTAGGGAGAAACCCTGATGAAGGAGCCACTTCGTCATCAATATTCGATGGAAACTCTAACGTCATGAAGCATCACGTTTCCGCCGATTTCTTAGAGGCTTTTCTTTCCCCACCCCCTCTTCTTTTTAGGGAAAAAAAGCATGTTGGGAGAAATATTTAAATATATTCTCAAAATGTATACACATTCATCGCCACCCACTCACGATGTTTAATATTTTCCATATTTTCCCTCCTACCCTACGATGGTTAAAGAGGACACACTTGCACGCACGCACCCACACCTACACACCCACGCACACACACAAGCTTACACGTACATAAAAAAGAAGAAGAATGACGGAACCTATCAACTTTTCGACCTTCCCCGTTTTGGTTATCGTAAAATTATGCACCGCTGTCGAGGTGGATTAATAATTCATTTTTTCCACCGCATAATATTATCGTTGAATAAACGCCTTTATCAGGCATCGAAGAAATCGAGACAATAATGAGAAGGGAGGCCATTCACACATCCCCAACCGAAATCAATACATCTTATTTAAATGTTCTCGACTTTATCAAGAAAATCACGAGTCAAGTTGCCTTTTTTCCCCCTCCTCCCTGAAATAGTTTTAAAATGCAATCGATAATTAAGGCAACAAGCTTTTCCTTTTCGTTTGTTATTTAAATTAATATTCTTTGCACTTAGCATAAAAATGAGATTATCATGCCCGAACAAGGGGCGGAAGAGAACGTCGATAATTATTTTGTTCGTTTATCATTGAATTTTATTTTAATTACTGATTTTCTTTGGAAAGGGGCTCTAAGTGAGGATAAATTTCTTTGGCATTTAGTGAGAATAATTTTTTCTTATGGGATCAAAATTTGCATATAATTCTTCTGACAATGATAATATTGAGAACATATGGCGATATTAATTATATATGTATAGTCCAAATTGAAAGAATAAATTTTCACTAATTGCTTCACACCGACTCTTACTTTAAAAAGCAGTATTGCGGGGGTGCCATCCTGCGCCTTTTATTTGGCAAACTGAAAGTAAATATCATGCACATGTATATGTTAAGAAAATTCAAGATAAAAAACATTTCTAATATACGTAAATAACACTTAGCTGCTTGCTAATAATAAAGAAATGATTATTAATTGGCAATAAAAGGGAAATTCGATTTGGACTAATGAAGAACTGCTTTTGTTGATATGTTTAGGCTAATTAGACGATGCCTACAGTATGACATTTGGAATTAGGTCTCTATCTTCAACAGGAAAGAAGTTAGGGATGAAATGACGTTGATAATAATTTATTTATTTATTTATTGATTTATTGCTACCAAAGATAAGAATAATTTATAATAATAGATAACGTATTTTAACGCATCCAAAATTACACGAAATTTCAAAATGCTTGAAACACTTAACTATGCAGGGTGTTTACTTTGAAGAGATCCACCCAAATATTTACAAAGCTATTAAAGTTGTCAACAATCTATAAATACAATGCTATAGCGAAGTGAGAATGCGCAATCTGATACTCAGGTCAAATTTGACCTTTGACCTTTTTAAGGGATCAAATTATAACATAACTTTACCCGTAAAAGTGACAATGGAAGACTTGTAGAACACACCATGTTTACCCCTAAATCGCCATTTATACATAACTTATTTCTTTATTTCACAAGAAAATAAGGAAAAAAAAACTTTTTAAGGCAGTTTATTGAGACGTTCTACTACATATGATTTTTCCCTTACCCTTCTCCCAAGTGGACAGTTTCGTTGTTATTTTTAGTAACATTTAAGAGTAAAACAAACGGTAATGCAAAATCAAATGTACTAATGCACACATACAAATGGTCAAAAATGTCTGCCTATACTAATGCAGAAATGCTGGAAATGATTATAATTTATGGTGAACGCAACAGAAAATATCGTGCTGCTGCACGCGAATATTGCAAAAGATTTCCTTAGTCCAATGTCACACATTGCATAATTTCAAGAGTAATAAACAGATTACGAAGAACAAGGTGTACATCAACGTCATCCCAGAAGACAATTACAGAGACAACCATTAATGACATTGATGTGATGGACTATTTTGAACCAAATCCTCTTGCAAATACATATTAGAAATGCGTTTTCGGAATGTGGATTATCACCCTTACCATCTAACTGCACTTGAAAGATAGCAGGACCAACAGTTGAGGATGGATCTTTGTAACTTTATGCTTGCTAAGCTAGACGTCAACAGTCATTTTAATGAGTGTAATCTTTCGAGTGATGAGTATTATAAATAACCATAATTTACATTTCTGGACACAAACTAATCCATAGGGAAAGAAACCATTCATAAAGGTAGCCAAGTAACGTCTGCTGCGGGATGTATAAATCGACAGTAATTGGCCCAATTTTTTACGAGTGTACAGTGCATTGACTGGTGCACGATATGCTAACCTTATTATCCAAAATGTTGTTTGTGAGTGAGCGGAGATTTTCTTTTTGACTGAACTTCGTCAAATATGGTTTCAGCGGGATGGGGCACCACTTCACAGAATACTGTAGTGTCACAACTCTTGAGAAGTGCTTTTGGAAAAAATTAGTTTGGTCCTGTTCGATGGCTCCCAAGGTCATCTGATTTGACTCCAATGGATTTCTTTATTATGGGGTTATGTAAAGGATGCTGTGTATCAAACTCCTCCCAGAGACTTGGAGGACTTAAAAACCCCTTCGGTTTCTTTCTATACAATACTACTGATCAGCACCAAGTAAATTTTAATCGAGTTTTCCCTCTATATCCTTCAAGAATTTACCGTAATTGGATTTTTTCCAGTTTTCCACTCGATTTTCGATTGTCTCCTTTCTGTGTTCAGTTTTTAACTTTATTGTATTCAACAGTTTTACCTGCTTAACTTTTTTAACCAATGGTTCTTCACTTTTCTTGATGTAATCACTCAAGCTATGGTTTCTACCTCCACAATCTGTTTCACATGTAGGGTTTCTCTTCGTCCCTCAGTTCTTGGTAAATACAATCGATTAATATCATTTTTAGGCGTAAGGTTCGATGTATTGTCGTTAGCTTTCTAGTCTTTCGGCTGCGGTTATCAAGTTCTGAGTCCAGCCGCTTATCCCAGCACTATAGTGGGTACAATCAGGTTTTATTTGCCTTTAGGACATTTCCACCACTTACCGTTGATTTTAAGATTTTCCGCACATGCTTTATATATTTGCTCGAATTAGACTCGGTTGTGCAATAAATCAGAAGCTTTCAATATTTGTTAAAGAGTAAATAAAGAATGGTCTGTGAGGATTTTTACACGCCAAACTCAGATGTTTAAATGATTAATAAAAATAGGAAAGAAAATTCCAATATTTCTCTGTATCCTTCTTCAGATACCACTACTTTTAAGAATTCTTCATTATCTCAGTTCTATTCCATCGTTTTCAAAAATTTTACTTGCCTTAACGGCAATGCCAAAACTGCATTCCGATCTTCTTGCTAAATTCCCTTGTACTGTCCAACAAGGAGTTCAGTTCATCTTCCTTTTTTCCAATAAATTCAGGTCGTCCATGTAGAGCAAATGCGAATTTCTCACTCCCTTTTAGGCTAATTCATATCTACAACTTGTCTGCTTCAAAATTATCGTCAGTGGGGCCATTGATATTATAAATAGTAAAGGTGATAATAAATAATTTTGGAAAATTTCACGCTTAAGTTTAGGTAATCATGTTTATTGCTGATAACAACAAGAAATAGCAAACGTAATGAAATATGCACATTGTTCACATTATGTATCTATAATATAAGACAAAATACAAAAAAATTGTTCTTCACATTCGAATTTAAACAGAAGTTTAGTTAAAAAGAACAATGACCTGTCTCAAATGTTTAGGTAACCATTGAAAATAATGGTCGTTAATAGTTAAGATGCTTTCCAGAACGATGTATCACATCAAACGCACGGTTATTCATTGTTGTAATTAATTTTTGTAATAATTCTGGATCGAGACTGTATCAAACATCTTCTAATTTATTTGTTTATAACTTTTTAACAAATGGAAATTTTACAAAAATATTTTGGGAATTTTAATACTCCATTATAATAAAAGTTTTAAATTTCACGACATGTTTGTTTTTGAGGGGCCCACTTCAGGAATTCTTACCCAGATGATTTTAGCATCCAGATACTAACAAGTTCATCGGGTGTAAACTGTTTCTCTTTCGGCATTGTTGGTGTATTAGCTTTTACAAACAGAAATTGCTACTCATTCAACACCTGGTATGGAGTATTTATGAGTATCAGAGATATTGTGCACGATAAACGTTTGTAATCAGTATAATTTGCATACAAATTGTCACTTCCAGCACCCCTGCAAATCATTACCTAAACTTATGAGGCAGGTCCATTTTGCTTTTTTGGGTTATCGCGTCAGCTAATGAAGATGACGACCAATGTTTTTGTTTTTTGTGTTATATTATCAATGTATATCTTCAACGAATCTGATAATCTGATTTGCCTTTAAATTTGTTTTGTTATCAGCAATAAACATGATTACCTAAACTTTTGAGACGCAATGTAATTTTGATATCTCTAAATTCTTCACCATTAGCCAGGTGCTTCATTCATCAAAATTTCATGAAGTGTTTCTAAATATTCTTGTCAGCTATTATTATTATTATTATTATTATTATTATTATTATTATTATTAATAGCTAAAAACATATTGTCAATCGTCAATGCCACATTGTTCCAAATTCTGACTTTTCATTTGCTTCTTAAAAATTACTATATTAAAATCAATTGTCTGTACTACTGACGAAAATTATATTGAAAAGGTCGATTGGGGTTGTTGAGAATTCGCACTTAGAACATCAATTTTACAATACATCACATACTAATGAAAATTAAATTTTGGCAATAAAAAGTCGCCAGTTTTTGTGGAACTTTACATTTATATTGGCCCTTAGAAATATTCCGTTTACCAACAGCAATATTTATTTTAATCAGCCAAATCTGACGGTTTCCATTGTCTTACGTCTTAAAATGAAAGTGTCCATTGTGTTCATCACATATAAATTGACCGGATTTCAGGATAAAAGCGAAGATATCAATTGTCAGCGATAAAAGATATCCTATTTTGAGATCTCCCAATGACTCCAGCAGAATCTAAAAATTATAATCAACACAGTTCTTATACATTTGACCTTCAACAAGTTATTATAAACTTTGGGGAAACTGCTTGTCTATCAAACATGAAAGCCGACGACGAAAGAACAGAAGCTCTATGAAGTTTAGAACATTGTTTTGCTCTGAGAAAATTCTCAACCACAGAAATGAGGGTGGATTTTTTCCTCCATTCCTTTGAAAATACAATTAAAATGCTTACTCTGTTTCACTTTGTGGATTTGCAGGCTCACGAAAATGGTTTCCTTAATCTTTGCATCATTAACCTTTAGTTGCCGGTAATACGTAGGATTTGTTTATTCCAAAAAACGGATGTGTTTCGTCAAGATAAAAATTTAAGAAAATATTTTTGATTCTGTTTATGAGAACAAAAACGTCATTAATATTAGCTCTTATATATTTGCTTAATTACGGCTAGTTTTTTCTTAAAGAGAGTTGGTTTCATTTTCAACAATTTCATTTTAAACCACTGCACCACATTTTTTATTATAATGTAATTTCTCGACTGCATCATATCAGAAAATACTGCTATAACTCCCGGATGAGAATTTTATGATAAAATATAATGTAATACTGGGGTTCTACCCGTCAAAAATGACGGAGAATTTTGAATGTTTTTATGGTTTAATGCACTACATAAATTTTTACTACATTTTTATTTTATTTTTCCTTTTTTTTTGTTACGTTTTCGTTTACACTTAAAAGTTTTTATTACGAGTTTTTCAATTCAGAAATTTGAGTTTATTAGAAATTAACTAATTACTATTAGTAATAAAAATTATATTTTTTGACCGCAAAAAACGCATTGTTGCATGAAAACGAGTTTCACGTGGTAAATTTTGAATATTATTGTTGTAACCGTTGGTTTTGTTCATAAAAATGCTCGTAACTTGCTGATTATTGGCGGAAAAACGAATGATTATCCACTGATCTGCCATCTGGTGTTTTTTATGAAAGCTGGGAAAGGGTGATCACGCAGCGAATGCACCCATATGCCTGTAAGTGAATGAAACTTCATACAGAGTAGTGTTTTTCCCGATGAATGAAATATCGACATTTATAAATATTCGATATATAATTTTCCGAAATTTCGAACATTTACAACGGTGTCGATCACCCTTTCATCCACCATGTTGTCGGTTAGTGACGACATCTATACGCCGTGGCGTTTCTCAATATACAGGTTGATTCAAAATTCAATGTACAAACTTTTAGGGGATGTAGTATGGGTTACTCTAAGCAAAAAAAGTTCATATGAACATGGGTCCGAATTTAAACGAAAACAGAGTTATGAACAAAAATAAAAATGCCGCCACTAAGATCAACAAGTTAATAACTCAGGTTCCATAGCACATAGGATAATGAAATTTAGAGAAATAATAAGGTACAAAAAACTGTGTATGCCGTTAAAATTTGATCAACTTCCAACGCGCAGTTTCCGAGTTACGTAGTCAAAATCGTAATACGTACTCACATATGAGTATTAACCACCACGTGTTCCAATAACTCACGTTATGTAAATAAGTGTAAGTGGGTGCGAATGAATCTGATTTGATTCTGAGATTGATTAGCAAGGAATCCAGTGATCAAACCTTCGGCGACAATTTTCCCCTCATCATTTTAATTGTTATTTTTTTTTCACTTTTAATTTTAATTTTTATTATTTGCATTGTTTTTTTCTCACTAATTTTTTTCTACTAACCTATATTATTTTAAGTACAACCCATTTGAGCGAAGTTTTCGTTTGTTGGCATGACTATTTATTGTTTGGGATTTCATTGATTATTGTTTGCACACTATTTTATTTTAGGTTGTTTAGCATAAATATCTATTATCAATTACATATGATGTATGTTGGTATAAAATTTAATATATAACGTTATAAATCAGTTAATACTGGTAATTGTAAGTTGTACCTGTACTACTATTTTAGATTGATCATTGTCGTGTTTTTTGTTCATTTACTAACCCATAACTTGTTTTATATACTATTTTTTTTGTCGGTCATTGACCATACTGGTTCTGTGGAGTACTATTGTACTTTTTTGCTGACCAATGAAATAAACAAATAATAATAATAAATGTCACAACTAAACCACTGAGCAGAGCAAATTAACCGTTTAGTGTACAGGAGGGAAAAGGCGGGAGACAATTTTATTTGATTTATATTTATATTTAATTTCTGAGAGATAGATTGGAGCTGGAGATAAAACCAGCTCATACAAATATAATTAAATAATTGAATTTCTCTCCTTAAATATTAAAAATGAAGCCTCTGGCTTCTTAATTAGAACAGATAATTATTAATTACGAATCACAATTGTCCAATTAATAAATCAATCTTTACCCGTCTGGGTATTAATAATCAAGATCTCTATTAAAACGAATAGAACATGAGAAGCTTGCTGGGCCGACAAACGGAGTCAGCCTTCTCCTTGGGGGAATTGATAAATCCGCACCACTTATTCTATCTTCGTAAGGGACTTGATTACTTCAGTTTGCTGAGCAAACCCACCGGGACGAAAGTAGGCTTGCGTATAGTAACTGTTGATGGCTACCGTAGACACAGAGCACGGCAACCCTTTAGGGTAAAGCTTCTCGTAGGTGGGAGCTATTAGAAAAACAAAAGAGCATATTAATGTATATTCCATCAACTCGCCAGCTAACACACAACACACATATACAGGGTGTTTTTGAATTGAGTACAGATTTTTTGGGAGATGATAGAAGAGGTCTTTAGAAGTATTTTTTGTCATATGAACATAGGGTCCCCGCAGCTCCGTTTACTTACAATACTGCATTGAACAATCAAATGACACCGGGACGCAGTGTGCATTGGTAGGCCTAGATTATTTTATTTTTAACAATTAACACAAGCAATCTACTGTAATAACTTTTAAAGTAATTGTTTGCAAAGAAATTTCAAGGTGCACGTGCTTGTTTGTTGAAAAGTCTTAGGACAAACTTCGTCAAGGAGATTCCATGTATCCAACCCCTTCGTAAAATACGATTAGTCCAAATGTAAATGAACTAATCGCATTCTGGGAAAGCAATAGGTAAAGATTTGTTTTAAAAAGTTCACTTGATGTGTTAATTGTTAAAAATAAAATAATCTAGGCCTACCAACGCACACTGCGTCCCGGTGTCATTTGATTGTTCAATGCAGTATTGTAAGTAAACGGAGCTGCGGGGACCCCATGTTCATATGACAAAAAATACTTCTAAGGACCTCTTCTATCATCTCCCAAAAAATCTGTACTCAATTCAAAAACACCCTGTATACACAGTAACAGTTTTAAAGTTTACTACCAAAGGACGCAAAACTGCCTACCGAGCGCGGCAGAACGACTAGGGCCCTGTCGATACTACCTAACGCTAAAGGCACGCTATTGTTGCGACTTTGCTCCTCTCTAAATGTAGTGCTTGCAAATACACTGCTAGGCTGGAGCCGTCTAGTTGGAGAGCATTCCCTATCTCTCTGGCACTGGACGTTGCTATGTCGTTTAAGCGTTCCTCGATGGAAAACTCCCCTTCGTTTTCTCCTGAAAACGAAGATTTATACTCTGATGCATTCACTGCTTGGCTAGGCCGGCCGCTATGGCTGGACCCGTTCACCCCGGATGCAATGAAGTCGCTGAGAGAATCCTTTCCGACCACTACAAGATTAAAAGGTTCTCTAGAGTTCGTTAACGCATTTAGTCCATATGAACTTTCATTAGCAATTGAATTAACGACCAAGGTTATTAGAATAATAAGGTTGCGCGCTCAGGAAGGTTCCGTACGATTGGTCGAATTCAAGCAAAGCGGATGACGTCATCCAGAGGCAAGCGGAGCGGAAGGGAATGAAGCGATTCAACAGAAAACGATACAAGAAAACGATACAATCACGACGGTATATTGTAAACAAAAAGTATGAATTCAATTTTACATAATAATGGTCGGAAATTAATTGAATATTAAATAATGGCATGAAATGTAATTTCTGAATATTAAAATAAAACGATGAAATTATTGGAATTTTGATTTTACAGTAAATAAAGTTATATCAGGAACATATGAGGAGTCTCATCTATTCCTGTCTATATGAATAAGTCTGAATCGACAGATTAAATGAAAATTGATCGAGTAAGCTTTCATCGACAAGAGAATTCTCGAATAGTCAAATTTAAAAAACTATAAAAATTAGATGCGTAATAAAATGAATTCATTGTTTAGGGTTATAGCAGAAGAGTCCTTGGGAAAAGAAGAACGAAATGCTTCCACCTCTCTCTCATTCTGGCAACATGCTATTGCACAGTTGCAAACCATTTGAACAATAAAATTTCAAATTTAATTACTCTATATTCACTTCATCACGATATAGGCAGTAGGAGCAACAATTTTATTCCGAAATAGCTTTCATGAGTTCCACGAAAGTACCTAATAATGCCTCAATCAAACCGAAATTCGCGCCGATTCATTTGCTAATCGCGCCACTTCGCCTCTGGATGACGTCACGGCACGCCGAGATCTTTTTGAGATTGTGCGAGAAGTTGCGAGATCTGCTCTGAGCGCGCAACCTTATTATTCTAATAACCTTGATTAACGACCTGGCTGCTAACACTGGTCACGTCTACTTGGCAAGGAATAGCTGAGCACCGGGCACTGGATGCAATGACGTCGCTTAGAGAATCTTTCCTGACAACTACGTTGATCACAGGTCCACTATATTTCTCTAAACGGGTTTGTCCATATGTCCTTTTATCGCCCAAACTATTCGTCGGGTCGTTGACCTGCGCCACTGAGGAAACCGTTGCATTATCCAGCGCCTCATTGCACGCGACGCTTACTCCTCTTAATTTAAATGTCCGCGTCTCGTATCTCTTCAAGTTATTAGAAACGCCGATAGCACTACTCGCCGGCGAAATAATTACAGAAACGTTACTCTTACTTGTGGGCTGGAGTCGGGCCTTGTTCCGTACTGCTCGTCTACGGGCGTAAGGTTTCCTCCCGTCGGCGACAATCTTTCCCTCTCCTCTCAAGTAGTATCGTTTCTTCCGCTCGGAGAGTCTCTCCTTTTTCGCGGACTCCCTCGCTGGCGGCGGAATCTTAATACATCTATTTATTGTCGAGTCGTGCTGTTTCGGCTTCCACGGCCATTTTCCTCTCAGTTCCCGAGAGCGTTTCCCACTCGTTTACTCTATGGTCCTCTCTCTCTCTCGTTCCTAATTTCTTCTCCCCTTTTCCAAAACAATATGTTTTTTCCAATTTCGTTTCCCATCTTTTCCTCCAATGGGGAAGCGAGATGATATTTCTTCTTCCGACCTCTTCCATTCTCTTCCACAGGGGCCGGCTTTTTCTTTACCCTATCTTGCTCGCTTCTCTCTACTTCATCAGCTGTCATCTCATTGGCTCTTTCCAATGACGCCACCAACTGATGAGACTTCTCTTCTACTGTCACCTCCTTCAACTTCTTTATTTCTCCCCGAAGATGAGGTGACAAACAAACCTTATAATAGACAACATATATATTATTTTGAGTTTGCAATTTTTTACGAACTGACCTGCCCACTGTGTACACCTAATCTGCCTCAAATGTTCATGTTAATACTCTAATAACTGTTGTGCATCTGCATCGTTGTACGACACAAGGAATTTGCAGTGACTTGTGTTTTAACGTGAACGTGAAGCAATAAAACAGATATGATTGTGATTAGAGTCAAAGGCATTTCCATTGTTTATTTAAACCAACTGCAAGTAAAAGTGAAATATTCAAATTTAAAATTACATCTACGACACAGGTAAAGCTCCTTGGAATGCTTACAAGATTTTTTCCCGACAGTGTTTTGCATCAATGATTTTTCTCTCCTGGCGGTTATGGTAATTTTTGATTAAGAAGGGATGAATGGCTCTAGCAGTGGAAAGAACATAGCCGCAGTAGTTTAAAACATTTAGACGTGCAAGCATTTCATTTCTCATTTCGCGCGTGTTTCGAAAGATTCGTGTGAACGCTGCTATCGAATACGTAAATTTACATGCAGTTTTCGCCATTGCTGTCTATAAAATATTACTGTAATATTAAACAACAATAAATAATAAATTTTTATATTCTTCCTTTCAGTATATTTGAAAATAGTTGTACGAGTTATATTCTTGTTTTCTACAGAGTCTGCCAAAAAAATCTATACGCACTTTACTAGATGTTATCTATAATTTTTCCGTAACAGCAAAAGAAAAACTATATAAGGTTAAACTATTCACTGTCACATAAACTATTTGACAATTGCAATTCTTTATTCAACAGTACGACGATCAAAGCCCACCCTCTGTTTTTGATAGGCAACTGTATTTTCTTCGTTTATTATTTGTAACTGTAACTGTTGGACGAATTAAGATATGAACAAACGGACTGCACGATTGTTTTCCTTGGGAAATTCTAGCCCGAAATCATGTGCGACATGATCCCCTTCCCATTTAAAACCCTATGGTGCATCCAAGATGGCTGCTTTCAAGATGGCCGTCGTCCTGGTTGCCTGCACCATATGACTTCCCCTAGGCTAATATGTTCGCACATGGTCCGTCAATTTCCACAAACTTGCATTGTACAAAGGGTGGTAATGGACTTATGGCCCACCCTGTAGATCTCGCTTAGAAGAATCTGCATACCGAATTTCACTCCCTTACATACATAAATACACGTAGACCTTTTAGTCTCCTCAAAATCCCACTCCCGAAACACCGACCCCAGTGAAAACCAAACTAAATAGTAAGCTACATTTCGAATTTCAACCTTCTAACTCAAAAATTGCAGAAATTATGAAAAGTATAGATGGACGGACAGACAGACGAACATTGTAAAACCAATAAGTGGCTCCATTCTTCCACTACTTAATAAGACCTAGATTATAACTTCTTATGTTCATGTAACAATGTATGAATTTTCAGTGCATAGGCTTTCTTTCTAGGAGGTGATGGGTAAATGCGAAAAACATAACATCGACAGCTATCCACCTTTTGCAAGCCTGATGTTGTCATCTGAATCCGCCAGATGTCTCACTGTGCGTCTGCCATTATAACATGCCCATAATGAAGACCATGCAATAGCTCAGTGCGTTGGCTTGGTTCTTCTTTTGTATTTGCTTTACAATTTGACATTTAACTCAGCATGGGTTCGTACTGTGCAACTGTTGTCTATTCAGACGCTCAAAAAATCCTCAGAAAATGGAGAGGGGAAGAATGTAATTGAGCATCGAAACAATATATTGGTAGTAAGTGCGTGATCTCAGGATTTCCCCCTGAAAAATCCTCGTCATCCTTGGCCGGGATCGAACCCGCGAACTCGGGCATCACAGGCGATCACGTAACCACTGAGCCACCGAGGCCGATAAACACTTTTAATTCAATAAAATAATCGTAAATGAAATATGAAACAGGTGGCCACTTCACGTCGCACTTTCTGAAGAATTAATTTATGTTCATAATCTGAAATAAAATTATAAACAGGTTTTAAAGTAAGCAAATAAAGACATTTTTACAAATGGTGTCTAATTTTTTTTTACCCGTCATGCTGCATTGAAAATAGACTAAAAAATGCAATCGCAACTCGACATAAACATGTAACTCATGTTCATCACTTGCCGTCAAATATTAAAATTAGAGCAGGAATGTTGTACACAATATCCGATTTTTAGGTATCTTTAATTAACGATGCGACATTATACGCAATAATGCTAAAATTTAAGAGTGGATGAGAGGAATCAGAAGACCCGAGAGTTCAAAACGTAGCCACTGTATGTGTAAACATATACAATGGCTGCGCTCAGAGGCATATTGTAATGGTGGACGCATTCGAAACTTAAAGATGGCCGCGCCCGTGAAATCGAAAGTAAAAAGGTGGATAGCTAGCAAATCTGCTCTATCCCCACGCATGCGATACGAGTGGTTTCTGAAGTGACGCGAGGCTCAGTCACCTGATAGCGATGTTTACTTTTCGATGAACTAACGACGCTGGTAAATGAATTACTGTTAAATTGCTGGCCTTTAAAAGGGCATTTTTTACAATTAATGCGAAATTAATTTATTTCAGAAGAATGCTAAATTAATTTATTAATAACTGTACTTTCTTGTTTGGAAGATTGCTTGAGCACGTGGTGAACAAAGCGCACTTTAACAGGAAATGTGAAAGATAAATAAAGGACCTTTGCAATGAGGCTTATGACAGTCCCTGGTTGGCTGATGAACTTAGACAATGTCATGACACGCGATCTATTGCAGGAAGAACGATACATGACTTGTCTGTGGACTGTAATTTCAATCTTCGCGCGTGTTCTTGTGAAATGAATTCTTTTATTCCTTCTCCACGAATAAACGAGAGCATGAATTGTAAGCAAAACAAGAAAGAAGCGAATTATTTGATGACCACAGAAGACTGGATCGACCGACATTGGGAGAGGTTGCAATTGGTAGGAGCATTATCACCATACATAAGAACTTGATCGGAATTTTGCAATGTGAGCTTCATTTTGATTTGTCGATGAAGCTTGGAACCTGTGAAACATCATTATCAAAATTGCTAAGTGTATTTAAATTTAGACGATTCTAAATTAATAGAAGCACTGAGACGGAATAATAAATTAATGAATCAAAATTTAATAATTCATTAAATTAATACAATAACAATAAATAGAGAGAAATTTAGAATCGTCTAAATTTTCAAGAGTTTTTACAAAAATAAGAATTTATTTCATGTGTTGAAATAATCGTATTACACAAAGAATTCAAATATTCGAAAAATAAAGATAAGATGCCTTCACTACAACACCAACTTCGTTTGCAGAAATGTTTAACGATGTTTAGATATAATACGGGGACTTGCAATACTTGATATGTTTACCTATGTTAATCAGACTCACAGAGCCCCGAAATTCAAGCAATGACAATAGTTAATAATTGTTAATAATATCAACAAGCCTGCGACATCGGTCGCACAAATGCATACAGCTGAAAGGAGACTATATTGAGAAAGTGAACCTGTTTACAGAGCTGTATCTGACCCATGTGTGTGCGGGGATTCTAGCATGTCTTTCTAGAAGTATTGCGGAAAAGAAGTAATGTTTTGGATTCCTGTGACGATATTGATATCCACAGTTTATAAGATAATTTGCTGTATATCTCCTTTATTTAGATTACATGTTTTGTTTTATTACGTGATCGATTATGTTAAACAGCTTTAATCAATGTTAATGGCTATGAAACTACGTGATGAGATGAAACAGCAACAGATATCAAAAGAAAAACGAACATTAACAAAGGCATAATTGATAAAGACATGGCTTAGCTCTGAGTCCTGCCTCTGTCTCGCCAACCATGATATTCTTGGTCGGCTTTCGACTGCTCGAGGGAATCGTGCCAAGGCACAGCAAATAACATGTAAAACTGCTTAATTTTCGCGAATGAACTCTCGTCGTGGCATTAATCCGTCCTTTGGGAGTATGGATCTTACTTTTCTTTTTGATCGAGTTCTTAGAATCCTGCTTTGATCCTTTAACAACGCTCCTAGAGTAACCCCAGAGTTTTGAATGGTTTCGGAATAGAATCTTCACTGTTATCGTTATTACGATGACGTTGGTTGAGAAGAAATTTTAAAGGAAAGCCTGAAAACCCCACTTATTCCAGACCATCTTATAACTCAGATTTGGGACCTCCAACTTCTAGTAGTTTCTACAAATGAAAGAGATGTTGAAAGGTCGACTTTTTTTTCATCCGATGCAAAAGTTGAAGTAGGAAATGGATCAAAAGCAAACCAGAATATTTTTCATGAGCAGAATGGAAAAGTAGATAAATGTGGAAGAATGTGTTGCAATAAATGCTGACTACGTACATTGAAGGATAAGATTGTAATATTGTAAGAGAAATTTATTTCCTTCGTTTTCATACTATTTTCTTTATTTTATTTTGTCGGAAACTTATTTTTTAAAAGTGGAGACTATTTATCAACCAAATCTTTGATATCTATAATTAAAACTCATTTCTTTATTAAAGAAACATTGGCAAATGCTTTTTTTTTCTGACGTCAATTCTTTTTGATGATTCTTAGCGAAGCCTGATGACCTTTCGGCACAATAAAGTCAAAACGAATCAATAGCTCACTCGCATGCGTTGTAAGTTGACTCTGATGTCGTCGAGTTTTTTTTCCGTTTTAATTTCTTTCCAGGCAAGAGCGACTTCACCTGTTCATAGTTCTGTCACATTGTCATCACCCGAAGGATCCCGTTGACTCGAAGGCATTGCAACGCTCATCAAAGCACCGCCAGGCTCATTGTCCTGCCTCGGCTAACAAAGACGGGGTATTCATCCGACCCATCGAATCCACTCTTCAATACAGGCTCTCGGATCAAATGGAGTTACTTTGCGTTTGTTCGACTTATAAAGCCAACGACAAAAAAGGTTTCAGGTGGAAAGGCGCCTCTACCGTTCACTTTCCTCGGCCGAATTAATGAGCTAAGTTAGGCAGAATGAAATCCTCCCCTCTCAGCAATCTCTTCCTCTAGCCACCAGTGTGAAATTTGAGCAAACGAATAAAATTGCAGAGTAGAAGGTTAAAATGCAGAACGACAGAGTTAAAGTCTCTGTGCGGTTTTTAAATAGCTGCGTTTTCTTTACTCTCCCTCTCTTATTATCGCTATTATTCAAAGAAAGAAATGCGAATGGAAATATATGAAGCTAACAGGCAACTCAGCTGGCGCTTTATTTGTCATTATAATTGTAAATACAATTTTTCACTCTATTACTCCCTCTTGAACTCGTTTTCATACCAAGCATTAAGTCCCACCGCAAAAAAATACTTTCATTCCCCATGTAAAATTATGTCGCGCTTATTATTTTCATGGACGGCGCGAAAAGGAGAAAACGTTTTATTTCCAACGGTGGTCTCAGAGCTGCCTCGGCTACGTTTTCTTTTTTTTAAGCTAAATAATAATGAACTGTAAAAAATTAAACTTGGATTTCATTCTCATTTAAACGAAATTTAAGTAGCTTCTTCATGGCTAATTTCTTAGTGAACCCGGTTTAACTTCGAGTGAAACGCATTTAAAGAATTTCGAATGGTTTCAGCAAACTATTATACAGCAAAAAAATTGTTTTAATGACCGTGCAATAAGAAGCAGTAAAATTATAGAGAATATTAACTTTTCCAAGCAAAAAATTCCTCCGATACTATAAGACGTGCAAAAAATTTAATCAAATTAAATGCAATTTTACACACTTTCCCCGAATGTCTTTCCTATATTCGTTAGTTTTAGCATAATCATAGAAACGGTTTGGTTTATTGGTTTATTAGAATTTTTGGCGTCGACTACTAAGGTCATTTTGCGCGTTTTACACAAGTTATATCTGTACGCAGCCCGGGACAAACACAAACATCCATACCACGGCGGTATTCAAACCCACGACCAGGCGGATTCGAGAACTAGAAAGCCTACGCCTTAGCCCTCTCAGCCACCTGGCCGGCTCATAGAAACGGAAGTAGGGAAACTTGCTTATGCTTATACATTGGCATAGAAGAAAATAAATTTTTATTACTGAAGATTTAATGCTTATCTGAAACAAATTGTAGTGAATATTTCTTTATTAGAGTTAAAAGTATTCTAATAAATTTATTTTACAATTTTAATTTACAAAACAAAAATAATACATAATTAAATAAACGCGTCACCCCACTTTTACCTATTTTAATTGTATTTTTTACTTCTTACTGCGCTTCTTAAGGTGAAAGCGTGTTCTTAAATGTTTTTATTTTATTAATTTTTTTTTTCTGATTCGCCAAATGAACAGATGTTATTTAGATGACAGCATATTTTTAAAAATTTTGATCCCACTTACCACGTGCAGAAATTGAGAATCCTTAATGGGAATTGAACTGATAAATCTTATTATACAAATAGCAACCAAAAACAGTTCAACGATTTTGTTGTAAAAGTAAACTTCCTATGGATTCAGTTCAAGGCAATCCTATGTCTAAAATGTTCGACGGATTCCAATGCCGATAATGCAGCTACATCACATATTGGCAACTTCACTTGCTGTTCTCGATCGTTATTATGACAGATACTTCACCATTATAAGTTAGGAACATTCAAAGAAAATCTCTATCCCCAAACCAACGATATTAATTAGAAAGTAGATTCGGAATCCTATTGTTAACAGCGCCACCAACTTGAAGCCAATTAAAGCCATGACAGTTCTGGGCATGAGTGAGCCGTGGAGTAGTTAGCTATCTTGGCTGCTTTCGGCGTGTTATTAATATCTTCGATTTCGTTGATTGATGCAACGAGCGTTGTAGTCAACGTTAGTGCTATTAACATCACTGTTGCCTAAATAGTCATCAGCAAAACAAATATGGTCGACTTATTTCAGTGCCGTAGCTTAGTAAACTGGGTCCTGAGCACTTTGCACTCCTTAACTGTATTGTGTGCCCCCTTACTGTATACTGGTGCCTCCGTTTATGCAAGGGTCCTGGACTAAGACTCGGGTAGGCCCATCCCCTCGCTACGGCTCTGAATTTTTAGAGAAGAATTTTAAATAATAAAAGAAGTAATGGTGAAGAATTTTAACTGTAGCAGTAGCCTATTATTTAAATTCACTACCTAAAGAGCGGGCAAAAGTAATTTATACGTTAAATGGTTCTATATCTCCACCGTACTTTTTCGCATCTTATGCCGCCACCATTTTTTGTTCGCAAACGAATCACGTGATCTGATTCAAGGAAGAAAACATACTTGATTCAACGAATCACGTGATCTAATTCAACAAAAATCGCTTCGGAATGTTGCAAATCATACCCTCCAACCCAGAGTTCCGATGATTCGATGCTATCTGATGTCTGTGATTCAACCACTGCTGATTTTAGCAACACGCCATTTGTTTTTGACGATATTGGGCATCAGGAATAAATAAACAAAAACCATGCCTCAAAATTGTTCCGCATACGAACGAATAGACACGAAAAACCATCAGGAATCACTTTCCAAGCATGAATCAAAATATCTAACTGAAAGTAATCGAAACGAAATTGAAGTTGAAAACATGATCGAATAATTTTTTATAAAATATAATAAAATGCTTAAAATACGAAAAGATAAAAGTATATTGAAGTCTATTTTAAATTTACCACTCCGTGGTCGGCGTCTGAAAGAATTGTTAATCAGCTACCCTCGTATTTAGCCTTGTGTTTAGCATCATCTTCTGTGTTTGCTTCAAGTATGGCGGCAAAGTTTCGGATATATCTTTAATATACGTCATTGCTCCAAATAGCAAAGCCAACTAGAAATTCAGGCCCGGACACGGAAAAGTCACCTGACCATAGAATGCAGAGTAACAATGTAACCATCATTGTTTCCATCTTGATTTTTAACAATCAGTATTTTTTCGTTTGTTGAAAACAATGAAAGTTTGATTGTTGCCCGGCCTTCTATGGTCAGGTGACTTTTCCGCGTCAGGGTGACCCAAAAAACGGGAACTTTTTAACAATCCAATAAAACCAAGAGTGATGGAAGAAAAACATTTTATTCATAGTAATTGAGACCTGTATACTGGCCATTTACGAAACATTAATGCAGTTTATCATTTTTTATGGCGTCCTCCTGTACGAATGCATTCTTGAAATCTGCTGTTGAGATTCCTCACTGACCCCTGCAACATCTCAGCTTGGATACCGTGAATTTCATAATGAATTCTATGTTTTAACTCATCCAAAGTTCTTGCTCGAGTCGTGTACACTTTACTCTTGAGATAGCCCCACAAGAAAAAAAATCACAAACGGACAAATTTGGCGATCTAGGGGGCCAGGGAGCGTTACCGAATCTTGAGATGACACAGTTAGAAATATTTTTATAGCTAACGCACGCTGTTGTCCGTTCCACTGACCCATGGTTACTAAAATGGCAAAGTGTTTACTTGTTCAAGGTCACTGCCCCACAGTGCTGCCACTACTCATTTCAAAAATTCCCGTTTTTTTGGGGTCACCCTGTATTTCTCGTTGGCCTCGCCCAGATAGCAATAAAACACAAGATTCATCTAACAGCCTCGGGTAACAACATGGAAATTTTGATAAATATTAAAGAATTTCTCATTGTTATTCATTATCGTCCGCAAAAAGTCGAAATGAGTATAAGAACCATATTGACCAGAGAAAGCGACGAAATGATGATCCTACTAAGAAAGATTCGCCGAGACATTCTGAGATTAAATTGTCGTCTTCTGAACTTGAACTAGAAATAATGGACACTGAATGTTTTATGTACGGTCCATATTTTGTACGTTACTGTTTCAATTTCATAATAAACATTTTTGTACGTTACTGTTTCAAGTTCTAGAGCCCTGCGTGGAATGATAAATTACTTAAAAAAGGGAAGTTACAAACTAAACAAAGGGAAATTAATTCTCAGACATGACTTCATACCGTACTTTCTCCGTCACAGGAATATTACCCGTACCCCCCCCCTTTTTTTTTTTTAATATCGATCATTTCACACTGGGTCTAGATCGTGCGGTTTGACTTTACATGTCTACACTGCGATTGAAAAGGATTTTGAGGGAATGATTACACAGGCAAACAAAAAATTACTTTTTAAAATTTTTTTAACGTTAAAAGCTGTTTCTTTTGTTCTTTTTAGGTACTGAATCCGTATCTGACCTCAGTTTTTTTCTGTCATCCACAGATTTTTTATTTTTCAATAAAATATTTTAATTTATTCAGACTATGCGGACTGATAAATTTTCTTGTACCAAAAAACGTGGATACTTTGGCATTGCAGCAGCTTCTCATCAAATCCATTACTTTAACATTGCACTTAAACATTTTAGCAGATTTTGGAAACGTGACTTGATAGAAAAAATATAAAAGGATATTCGGAGTCAACGCGCTAAAAACCACAAGAAAAAGGCAAATTAATTCAAAAAGTATTTTCATCGTTAGCCTGTGTTATTAATATTTTCAAATAAAAATTTAAATTGTTTTATAAGAGTGCTACAAAGGAATTACAACAGAAAGTAAACTCTGCCAGTAATCTGTACAAGAGGATACAAAGATTAAAATATTCCAGATATTCTTCGCAATAGTATTATAATATCTGATATCATCATAGCGTGTTTCATCTCTTCTATACTCTAATATACAGGGTGTCCAAAAAGTCTGGTAACATAGCAGATATCTCAAAGCTGCTAGGTAGGCGAGATCTGACGAGTGTGGTTTATAGTTAATAATGGGGTGGGGAAATTCATTGCCGCACTCAGATTTGACCTTGACCCCCAAATTTAAGGTCATCCATTTGCTAACTCGAAAGGATAGAGAAAAATTTCCAATTGCTACCCCCAAATTTCCAATGTTGAGCTGGCCAGGTTGGCTGAGGTGTCTAACACATTTATATTGCAGAGAAGCATACCGCCGGGAAGGGGAAGGGGAAACACACTCTTGAGTGACTTTGTCTCGCCCATTTTCTCAAAATCTTTCAAGGGGAAGGGTGTGATGAAAAATTGTTTTTAGACTAATGTGGCGTTGCTCTACATGGTAGCAATTGGAAATTTTTCTCTATCTTTAATAGTTTTCGAGTTAGCAAATGGATGACCTTAAATTTGGGGGTCAAGGTCAAATTTGAGTGCGGCAATGAATTCCCCACCCCCCTATTACCTATAAACCACACTCATCAGATCTCGCCTACCTGGCAGCTTTGAGTATCTGCCATGTTACCAGACTTTTTGGACACCCTGTATAACATTAACTTGAAAAAAGAATATTGTCAATTTACTCAATGTAAACTTGTAAACTTGGAATGTGGCACCTTCATCGTGAAACTTAATAAAAGTTACAATTAAAAGATCATTACAACACTTAAAAGTCGGGGCTATGTGTGATTGCAGACATTCTGGCGTTTCTTAGCTAATACCACGCCGAGTAGCTAAATAATCTCTGTATTTAGGCACTACCTGCTGTTCATTTTTTACCATAGCAGTCAATACATCTACATTGACTCGGATATGAACCTTAGGACCTACAGCTAGGAGCAAAATGATAAGACCACTTATATTTTTTCTTATAATGGGTAAATTAAACCTTATTTTTAAATACTGGCTGGTGTCAACTGTTTGTTATTGTTATAAAACAATAATGTTAAAACCTCAATGAAAATAACAAATTAGATTTTTAGTTATTAACAAAAATGTCCTTTATTTGCAATTTGCAAGAGTGCAAAATGAATAAGACCACTACAAGAATGGGTGAAAACATCAACTTTACAGGTATTATTACTTATCAATTGTATTTCCGTTGCACTTAATGACATCAAGGCATCACTTATGCATTGAATTGCTGAGATTTTGCTGCTCACGGAAGGGTATAGCATCTCATACAGAAAGAATTGCTCACATTAGCTCTTCTTTTGTATTGAATTGTTTTATTTTTCCATCTTGAGAATAAACACAACGAACAATTATGTCCCAGAGGTTTTCCACGGCTCAGTTCGGGACTAATAGATGGCCAGTCCAATACAGTGATGTTTTGTGCAACAAACCATTGCATTGTGTCTTTGGCAGTGTGAATGCTCCAGCTGTCTTGCTGAAAAATATAATTATTTTAATGATTAGTTCTGATATTATACATCAATTGAATCGTCAGGTTTAAGAAGGGAATGAAGAGCAAAAAATATCAAAATTACTTTTTGTGCTCTAAAGTATCTCCAAGCTTTGCTCTACTCGTGAATGGTAAGAAAGAAAGAAAAACCAATTCCCTAGAGACAGATATAATCAAGATATAATCTGGAATTTAAAAATCAAGAACTGTTGTAACATTCCCCACGGATCAATCTTACAATGAAAAACTACCAATCAATTGCAAAAATTGGCAGATCTCAAAAAACTTTCTTGTCCATTACATTCCGGACGACAAGAAACTTTACTACGACGTACGGTGGCTTGGCTTACAACTTCTTACCACGATGAGCGTCAGTCAGTGGATGAATGACTTTGACCGTTGTTTCAGTTCCATTCTATTTTTAAATTTTGTCTTAGTCATTCAATTTTTCACTTTTGGGCTGTAAATTTAACGAAATAAATTTTCTTTTTCTTTTTAAAAGTTATTTACCATTTTTTACTCTGCTGAAACTTCATAAGTTTTAAGAAGGAATTAAATCAAACAACTTTTTTCAACTCTATATAAAATTCTGGGTAGATATACATAATCTATACTGTAAGGCTGCCTATTGTTTAACCGGTGCGCGGCGCTCGAATGCCTCGAACACCCTGTCCAAACTGCGCCAATTCTGTAGGGCCCTCTCTTAGGGTTCGTGTCGCAACTTGACGAGCATTTACCTAGCCTTACACTTGTAAGGGTCGGGCCACCAGTAGGTCTACCTGACTTACCTTAATGCCACACCAGGGGAGCATGTGGCTGCTTCCAACTTCGGATTGTTTAATAGTTTTTACGACCGCGCCATCCCCTGTCTCGCTCTAATGACCCTTCCCATACGTAATATTGCAGTCTCCCGCTCAGTCCGTGCCAGAAAGTAAGTACACGAGGGACCAAAATTAATACTAACTAATTTATTAAGCATATGAAACTAAGATCAATATCGATTATGCTTGGCCACGGGACAGAATGCATACCTGCTTCGCCGGTGAGTATTCTAGCTGGCTGCTCCAAGCTGGTGCTCCCTTCTTGGAAAGAGGGGTCCGGATGAGATGAGGCGATGCCGTAGTCTTCCTCTCATGCCCGTGGTGGCTGGTCAGTTCAGGAGGCGTTGGGTGGGCGTGTGGCGGACATCAGTTCGGGTGGATCATCAGGAGTGGAGGATTCAGATAGATGCGGTTGCTCACGACGAACTCTGTCTCCGGATGGAGAGGAGGTCTCCAGAGAGAGATGTTGTCT
>JAHWFO010052524.1:529673-554320 GCA_023313115.1 Rhysida immarginata | reverse complement strand
GTCTCCAGAGAGAGATGTTGTCTTGGCCAGAGCACTTGACGAACTCTCTCTCCTCCACTCTGGGCAGCCAAGGCGAGACGCAGCATCGAACCCAGGACCGGACATGACGTTTCACAACGTCAGAACTCTGGACTGCTTCGGCAACCCGGTGAGGACTGGACACGTGCTCAGATGCTCCACTTCCCACGAGTTTTGCGCCTCCGTGGCGCCCAAGAGCCCATTAGATTTGGGAAGGGCGACCACCCACTATAACGTGCTTATTGAACGCTTCTTAAACTCGGGAAAGGAGATCCCCACATCCTGTATCCACCCCCGATCCCATGACTTCGAATGCTGTCGTCCTCTCCTGTCTCCTCACCAACATTCATCATCGTGGAGGGGCTTGTCAAGAGACACCCCCACACACGGAAAACATGACCTTATATGGTCATTTCTTGAGTCCCAAACGGGAACTCAACCCATCCACTCCAAACATCCACTCCATTAATAAACTTCGTAAAAATGCGATCTTACAATACCAAAATAGGATTCTGAAGTTCCAGTAATTATTGAATAAACTGTATAATTAATACAGTTTTTTTTTTTCGATATCTCAAAACTTGATTTTTGGATATATTCCCTTCTTAAACCTGACGATTCAGTTATAACTAATATAATATAATTTCCAGTTATATTACTCTCATTTATGCCAGATAATGTATCATACAAAAGAAATCATTATCATAAAAATCAAGCTAAAATTTTAAATGCCTTTAGCAAAAATAACAAAATAAGAAATAATTTAAGCTGTCGCTTTATAGCTTATTTATGAAATTAAATAAATGTAAAGCTTTCATGTTTCTTCTTCAATCTTTTTTTTTCAATGAAATGGTCTCATCACCTTTATTATACTTTTAAAACTGAATTAAGCAATTCTTTTACAAAGATGTGTGGGTTGAAAAAGTAATCGTACTTTTTTTTCTTTAGAGAGTTAGTTTTTTTTCGTTACGAGAATTCAGTTACGAGATATTCAAGCTGTGTGCTCGTGCAAACATTTCTCATTAATGGCAAATCTGCAATCTAGTGTTTTTTTTCGTATCGAATGCGAATCGAAACAACCAATGAGCCATGTATAATACTAGGGTACAAGTGGCGCCATCTAGTGTCAGAAAGGGAATATTTTTTAACGTTATGAAATAAAGCAAGTACGCTAAAATTCAACTGTATTACTCTAGGCGAAGTAAAAAGTACTGAGAGGGATTCAATTTTCCATAAATAGATCATTGAGGGTGATAACTGGTTGCTAAGTGACTCATTTTGGCGGATAACAAGGCACAAACCACAGAGTAAACTCGACTTAGCGAGAGAACTAAGATGGAGGATTTTTGGCCGGATGTTCTCGCTATGCACAAACTGCGCATGAACAAGGATCTCGTTACGCAAACGACATTTGCCAACGAGATCGAAAAGTTTTTTCGTGAATTTTTTTCGTAACGTACGAGAAGCGTCTAACTTTAACGGAAGTGACGTCTAATTTTTTCGTTTTCGTACGAAAAATTTCTCGTAACGAAAAAAAACTAACTCTCTTTTATCACAGACTCAAGCTGTGCTAAATCCATTAATTAATGGTTCAGGCCAATGGATTCCCTTTTCAATTTAAACCAATACTAAAGCGCCACAATTTGAAAACAGTGGCCACTTTATTGAATATGATTAAAGAGAAGACTGTCAATTTGACGTTAATTAAATTCCTCGCCGATGTAACGATCACCACATAGTAAGCAATAACAAACAGAAGTAATTTCGATTTTTTTCACTTCTTTCAATTGATTCAGATTTTATGAAAGCTTACATCAAATAATTAGAAATAACATTTTCAACACATTAATTAAACAGGTGCATATATTATACCGTATCTTCTATAAATGTGAAAAATATAATAATAATGATAATAATAATAATAATAATAATAATAATAATAATAATAATAATAATAATAATAATAAACTGACAAACGTAATTTATATTTTCATCGGCAATACATGTAATTTACAAAAGACCTCATAGAAAATCACTAACAAGGGAACTACACGAACATGTACAGTACATCAAATTGAAATATGTTAATCATCTAATGCTACTATTGATGCTTGCAAAATAAGGAAATGCTAAATTTTATTTCTTTCAAAATAAACCGAGAAAACGAAAAATTTGAGCACTTATAGCCATAGAAAGATTCCATATATGCGCTGTCAACTTCTTTCTACCACTACTGAACAATACGCACGAATCCACTTCACCTGAAAACAACGCTCTCGCTTCCAAGGTATGCTTGCGCGAAAAAAAAAAATGCGTCGTACAACTACGTGTACATCCCTTGTAAGTATACGGATCTTGCACACGAAATAAAATTCCTATGAGGAGCCAACAGTATACACATTTTTCGTATCGTTCTTTCTGTCACTGTGGAAGCGTTCACTACACAACAGCCTGACAACATTGAAGATGAACCTACATGTTTACAAAACCTTACAGAAAACCATAGTGCTCAAGATTCGTCACATAGTAAGGAAATTCCTACAACCAGACATTAATACTTTCACTAGCAAGGATTTCCTTGAGCCCATTGAGCTTGTCCTTCTCTTGGGTCTGCCTCTGGAATTTGGCTAGGGACTTGATCGGAGTTTGGTTTTCCCAATACCAAAAACAATAATAAAATAATAACCACTCCAAAGAGTTCTAATGATACTAAGAACTATGCTTGTCACGCCATCAAAAAAAGGAACGATGAGAAAACGAAGAGTTTTGATGGTGTGGCACTGAGCCGAGAAATCTCGTCTCTCGAAGCGCAAGCCGTAGCACCCCTCCGAAGAGGAATCGAACCCGCCAAAGAGAAAAGGCGAGCTCACGTCAGGGATTGGTGGAAAAATCGGCCTCTGAATTCTCGAGCAAGCTTAAAACACGGAGGCGAGAGGAGAAGAGAGAAAGAGAGCACCCTGAAGACTGACGAGCGAAGGAGTTCGATAGACGAAGTCATGTTCGACTACGGAGGGAACGAGAGGACCATTAAAAATTTAATTTTTAGAATTGATGTTCAGCAGTCTATGAAGACGATAGCCTCATCGCATGGTCTATTGAAGTCCCATGAAGAAAAGGCCTCTCCCTCCTCGAAGAAGGAAAGCTCTCCGCGACGAAGGTCCCACGTCGTCCGACTCGAAAAATCCCTTCAAGCGCTTCACGTTACCACGATAAAGGAGAAACGTCTTCGGAGCAACGACAAGGAGAATGATTTCCAGGTTTGTCAGAAGGAGACCGAGCCCAGTCTAGCCATTCGTCAAAGCCCGTGCTCAGCGTCGTCGTTTTCACGTCTGCGAGAGGTCAGAAAGACCAGGAGAGGAGGTACGACCATTTTCTTTACTCGGAACTCTCCTTCTATCGCAAATGATTGTAAACGAACTGAGCTCTGCCTCTTCCCATAATTCAAAGGAAGCCTCGTATTCTGTCGTGGATGTCGTCTCCCATAGTGAATCTCACATTAGCAACGGAGTTCAACACCGGAGTACGAGACCCGCCATTTGGATCAGAGAGTTTTTCTGCCCCAATTTCTGTCCTGGACGGGAACCCACAGGAGCGTCGAGAGCAGCGATCTGCATGCAAAGCAGTCATTGCTAGCCAGGCCTCTAATATTTGTCGCGCTTGGTGGCAAACTGCGTCTCAGATTAACTTTCTATCACTTTCTCTTTCTTATATCAGGTCGTTGCATATCAAATGTCGGATTTCGAGGTGGGTTCCGCGCTTCAGCACGGTTTCCACGTTTAGTAGCAAGTACCCATAACAAAGTCGTACATTCCCAGAGATAAACCTATCAGCGACCAGCTGCCTGAAATTTGCATGTCTGCGATGATATTTAATAGCGTTTGAACCCAAGGGAAGATAGTCATGACTTCTTACGAATTACGTGTGATAATGCATTACGAGTTCAGGTTGGCATCCAACGTCTCTCGAAACATCAATAAGGTATTCGGTGTAGGCACCATAAACGAACGTACTGAAATGTTGGTTCCGAAAATTCCGGGCGGGAGTGACGATTTGGATGATTTTTTTTTGTTTTGTTTGTTTTTTTATGCTGAACAAGTTTGCAGTTGGGTTTTTTTCTCTATCCCTTACGGTTTTTGAGATAAATTTTGAATGTGTCCTAATTTGCATATTTGGGATGATAAAAAGTGCACCATGGGATAGGCCACCCACAACTTCCTATTCATTGGATTCATCAAAATTGACATATCTGCTTCGGTTCAAAAAATAAAAGGGGGGGACAGACTTATGGACCACCCTGTATACACACTTGGCACTAAAAACGTGCTTCCAAGCCGTGTCGCAATTTAGCGATAGAACACATTGGTCGCATGCCTCTATCAAATACGTTAGAGTGAAGCCCTCGTCGGAGTAGACTTCCGAATATATTCCCGAGTAGGCTGGTGTTTCCGCCTATAGAAAACACAGTACTCACAGACACGGTCGGACTCCCCGTTAACATTTGTTCCACGGCTGCCTGCGCTCCGAATTTGCAATGGTTGGTTTCGTCACTCGCGCCGGCATTCCAACTGCGAAGTTGTGAAGAAACCTCCGCCTCGGAGGCTTTACGGCATGCCTCGCTCTCTGCCGAGTTTCCATCCAAATCGGCCGCCCGGGGTTCGCTACATTCTCCGCTCCGGTTATGTGCGCTCGTCGCCCTTGTAATCGAACATAACTCGTGCTTCAAATCCGGGTCGTCCTCGTTCTGGCAACTGCTCTCAACGGAGTCCAACTCTTGTCTCCTCGATTTTTCCTTACTCATTTCAAATTTCCCACGCCGATGATGTTCTGCTCTCTTATTGGAGCAGGCGTGTTGATGCGAATGACGCGTCGCCTGGATCTCCTCCCTCCTTCTGGTGTTGTAGAAAATACGAGGCGGAAATCCAGTACGAGTGTCATCGGAAATCGAATTGGCGTTGGATTTCCGTGACACACTACCATTCGATAGTTATATACAGGCTTGCTTCTATTCAATTTCCAGGCGTTTTCAGGATGTACGGCATGCCGACGTTGGTTTTGCGATTTTCTTATTTACGAGGTTTTTCCATTAACTTTTCCAACCATCTATCTTCTCAAACATTGATTATGCTGCTGCGATGTTCCATAGTTCAAGTGAAAAAAAAACCTAAAGAAAGGAGAAAGTAAATTTGAAAAAAGGAATTCTTGAGGAAATTGAAAAAAAAAATACAGAGTATCCATAAAAGATTTAAAGCATAAAAAATATTTAATAACTTTTGAACGTAAAAATATAATCATGTGCAGTTTTCAGCATTGACAAAGAAGCTCAAAAAGTTTTATCTGATCTATTCGTATTTTGTACAAACTTATCATAGGAGACACACTGCCATCGACCGAACAAAGATGTCCTCGGCTTGCATAACAAAATTGCTGATACTGTTCAAAGGTTTACAGGTTAACTTACTCCAAAGAACTATCATCTGGTTGTTTTCAGTAAAGTCGATAAACCATTTTGGAGACCGGATCGTTGGTGTAAAAGAAGAGCAGCGGGCGGCATAAAACACATTGAACTTTCTCTATGGTAGACGGCCATATCGGATAAAACTTTAGGGTTCATTTGGAAAAGGCTAAAAATGATGCTTGGTTATGTTATTACATAAACAGGTTATTAAATATTGTTATCGTACCAATATGAGAAGATAGGTTTAAAACAGACGTGTATTTCTTGCCCTCTTCTACATAGGTCTTATAAAATCCTATATTTGTCTCGTTTATATCAGTAAAGTTAGGCGTAATTCCGTCATATCAATACTGTGACGTCGCGAAGGAACGTTTAAATAAAATCCAACGAAAAATCTAAACATCAAAAGATTATTTTGAGACACAAAGAAGGCCAATAATTCAGTATTCAGGGAAGATAGCTAAATGCGCAAGCCGAATAAATGAATAAATATTTCACAAATGAATTCAAAAGAATTTAAAACATCGCATAATTGAATTCTAATATTAGACCAGGATAAGTTTTTAGCAAAGCAATAGCTGCTGTAATACACTTTCCATGCAATATAAATTAATTGTTCATATTAATTTCAGATTAGCCTAAAGTTATGGGTTCATTTCTTTTAGAAAAAAATGACATTAAATTTCTTAGATAAATGCCTTAAGAGAAATGAGCACCGTATGAAATTATAATTTTATGATTTAATGTGAGTTAGATTGAATCACAAGCAATCCAGGATTTCTTATCGTCCGTATAATAGTTTTGTATTTGGGGAAGTCTCTCCTCCTCTAGTTTATCTAAGCTTAAGGAGGCAAATTTGTGGAGTAAAGAATTTACGACTTCGAAACTTTATCAAACCTGTAGATGATCTTTCCCCTCCTCCACCAACCCTCCATAATGAAGTACGTGACCTGGAAGGATCGAGTGCATTGTGGGTAAGCGGAGGCCGTCTTTGCTGTCTTTGGCGACGAGAAATATGGTTGAATATTTAGAAAGGGTTTTCCAATGGGTTTGCCAAAAGAAGACACAGACTTGCCAAATGTGGTTGGGTGGAAAGAGAGGGGGTGGAAAAGACTCTTTTTCTTTCAGCCTGTTTAGGAGAGGGTATGGCAGAGGGAGGTTTTTTATATCTCACTTAATGTCCTTCTCAAGGAAGGGAGTTCTCCGTTGTCCTGACAACCATCAATGCAAATGATCAGCGATGCTCTTCCATCCAAAATGATTCAAGATGGGAAGGAGGAGAAAGAATAGAAAGGGAGGGAGGAATGATGGCGGGAAGAATCGCTAGATACGGCAGAGATCGTCTTCCTCGTGTTGTTATGACGTTGACAACTTTCTTTCGACTGCGTTTCGTCAATGGAGAGATGGAATAATGGCGACCGGGCGTCTGTGAGCGAGGCGCCAGCCGTATTTACACCGCGTCCCGCGTGCATTGTTGGTGGGGAAGCCGACGATTGATAATGGAGGAGCACGAACGCCCCCTTATTGCACTAACGCCGCGTTTCGGGCGCGAGAGAAAATGGCCAGCCGCACCCTCCCTCCCTTTCACTCGGGCTTAATTACGTCGGTTCCGATCATTGTTTTCTGTACAGTCGCTTCTCTCTCTCTCTCTCTCTCTCTCTCTCTCTCTCTCTCTCTCTCGTTTGGATTTAATCAAGAGAAGAAAACGAAATCTCAGATTATATGTATATGGAGCACGAGGAGAAAAGGAGGGGGTAACGGGGAGGTAGAAATGAGAAAAATAAAACTTGTCGATGGGAATAGAAGGAGAACGGAAGCGCAGCAGCGACGAATGACGACGAGCGCCGCGGCTGATAAACGCCTAATCACGAGTTTTGTTCAAAAGGTTAACTTCTAAGTAGCGAAACATGAGAACAAAAAAAATGTAAATGTGACAAGGGTTGGAGGTTGGAGTACTATTTCCGATTGGGTTCAGCACAACCAATTGAATAAAGTGTGATCAGGAAATTGCAGATGATTTTGTTTTCTTCTGCCTCTCTGTTTCCATTTGTGTTTTCTTCTCCTGGAAGTTTTCAGAAATCAGAACTTTTGATCTCAAAGTTTGCATATAAGTGGAATTTGTATTCATTCTTTGATGTTTTCCTCATTTCGTCGTTACATGTCTGGTATTAAGAAGTTAGAAGCAGAATTAAAGGAACAAATTGCGACTGAATGTGTAATTGACGAATTAAAATTTGCAGTAGATAGAAAAACTCAAAAAAGGAAAAATCACAAGAATCTCCAAATATTATGTTCATTGAAAGTAAACACGTAAGTTGAAGAGTTAAAATAGATTAATTTTTTTTCATGACACCAACTAAATTGACAATGGCAACTGCAAAATGCATCGCAATGACACAATCACCTGTTAATTTTAAGAAGGCTAATACGGAAAACGGAATGATTTAATTAGTGATTTAATTAGTCCTTCACTGCCGTTTTTACTTTTACCATTTAGTGACCTCTGTTCATAGTGAACAAATTGTTCACGTATCCCTAAAGAATGACTACACATTAATTTTTATCTAAATAAACACACTTCCTCTGCTTCTCAAAATAATTTATAACTTAAATACACCAAATTTGATTATATAAATAAGCTAACAGTTTGCTGGAGCAATTCATTGAAAAGTCGTGATGCATTTTTGAAACGATAAAGTCAAAAACCACGTTACACGTCACGAGAGATTGAAGAAACATTGAGCATCCGTCATTCAAGCGTTCAAGAAGCCGGAATGCGTAACCAAAGAACCTCATTAGATGGCGCCTATAAATATCTGCGATATGCTCATTAAACATGATGAAAACGATTCTTTTTTTAAGCGACTGATAACTGGTGATAAGAAGTGGATTGTTTACAATAATGAGGTGAGCAAACGGTCTTTGTTCCTTTGATTCGCCTCAAAAGAAATTCATCAGAGGAAGTTTATGCTATCAGTCTGGTGGGATTTTAATGGTATCGTATCTTTTGAACCAACCGCGAATGAACAAGGAGTGAACATATTTGGCACCCTCCTTCCAGTAATCATCGTCATATGGAGTTCTGCGTGCAGGATGTTCTCAGGGTATCGAGGCTGACGTGGACTTTCTACGTGATCTTGTTTCACTGTGAATCTTCGGTCTTCGAGAACTGGAGTCCCCTATTTGCGGGTCCTCATTGCTGGAAAGCCGACCTGGGTGGGGTTATCATCCATGCTGATATGGCCATTTTGGAAATATCACCGCCACATGGTCACGGAATGTAAAATGGGTATGCATCTGTGTGTGGCGTTGTTTCACTTCAGATGGAAAAAAAGTGTCGTAGCCCGAGCCTCGTTTTTCGCTATCATGTATTTGGTGCTGTCCCAAAGGGTTCGGAATTGTGGGGGTGGCAGTCACTTGATCTTTGGAAGTATGGCAACATATGGCATATATCATTCGATCGGAAATGATGAGAAACGAAAGAAGATAGAGCTATTTTACACTTTCTAAGTACTACTTTCGAGAAAATCCAGTTTTCAATTTAAAAAATTGGGGGTGGGTTTAAAAATAAATGATCTTTCTCGGGAAGATTAATTTCTTGTTTCTATAGAGATGAATAAATAAAATTTACGACCTTAAAAAACATCAAACATACAATTATTAAATTATTGCTAACAATTACTTTTTAAATTAATTCACAAATAGCGTTTGATACGAAATTTTGTTCTTTTGTAAATTTTTGTAAAACACGTTTTAAACGTTTCTTTTGTAAATGTACGAAGTAAAGCTTATCTCACAAAGTTTAGAATTAGCTGTTTGTTTCGGTTGTCACGACGGAAATTTCGTAGCCATGTAATCGAGGCCTACGAGATAACAAGGCCTGGAAGCAAAAAAAGTCACCTGACCATCGGGGTGCTAGCAACAATCCAACGTTCATTGTCTCCATCTTAGATGTTAACAATCAGTGTTTTTCCGTTTGTTGGAAACAACGTAGGTTGGATTGTTGCTAGCACCCCGATGGTCAGGTGACTTTTTCGCTTCCAGGCCTTGTTATCTCGTTGGCCTCGCATGTAATTCTCCTTTCTTCATTGTTTTGGAAATTTAAAAAATCTTGGCTCTAGAGCTTTTAAAAACATGAAAATGAAACTTCAGATGGTCATAATGCACTACGCTCTTGACCAAACATGGAGGAGCATATGTATACTGTTCTAGTGTCTTATTCTAAACTGTTACCTCACGGTTTCCAGAAGAATGCACTCTCTCGATCGCAGGGGAAGGGAAAAAATGAAAATTTTTTGTATGATGTTTTATTAATTTTGAGTTCGAATTGAAAATTTTTATACAGGGTGAGTCTGAAAGCCTGTCACAATCTTTTAGAGGAGGTAGTATGGATGATTCTAAGCAAAAAAAAAGTCCATATGAACATGGGTTTGAATTTGAACGATAACCAAGCTTATGAACAAAAATAAAAATGCCGCCACTAAGATCAACAAGTTAATGACTCACGTTCTATAAAACCTAGGATAATGAAGTTTGGAGGAATAATTCAATTGTGTATACCGTTAAAATTTGATCGAATTCCAACGAGTAGTTTCCGAGTTACGTAGTCAACATCTAACACGAGGTGGTTAGTAATTCGATATACACAGTTTTCTGTACCCTATCATTCCGCCAAACTTCATTATCCTGGATGTTATAGAACCTGAGTTATTAACTTGTTGATCTTATTGGCGGCATTTTTATTTCTGCTCATATCTCGGTTATCGTTCAAATTCGAACCCATGTTCATATAAACTTTTTTGCTTAATCTTATCCATGCAACCTACTCTAAAAGTTTTTAACAGGGTTTCAGATATACCCTGTATATGTGTCAGATCGCCGAGCGCCGACGGTAAGCAGAAGGAAAAAAAATCGGCGATCCAACTCTGAAAGAGAGCAGAGAGGGAGAAGGAAGCAGACGAGAAGAAAAATTAAGAAGTCGACGCCCTACACCGGCAAATAAGAATAGATCGGACGAAGAAGGCAGGAGAGACGAGTCGAAACAATAAACATAGTATACAAATTAAAAAGGTGAATAAAAAACGAGAACGCAGAAGGAAGGGGGAGAGAGCAAGTGGAGACGACAGCGAAATGAAGAATAAGGTGGACCCATCTCGATGTCACTTCCGAGGCCGCTTCTTCTCGTCACCTTCTGAGGACTTACTCGCCCAAGGCCCTTATCCGATAGGACGGAGGAAACCCAGCGAGCAACGAAGGAGGAATTGCGACGTCGATTTTGGGTTTGCAAGTGTGGTCGCCGAGGAGAGTGCAGCGAGCCCGGGAAACTTTGCGTCCTACCGGCCGACTTCTCACCGACAACACTGTCCTGTGCAAAAGACGCAAAGTGCGAGATATTTATTCGGCTTTAATCGAACTTTTTATAATTCCACTATTCCCAGGCAAGGGGAAGCGTGCCCCGGTATCCAAATTTCGACTGAATTTTGGCCACGCTGTAACCACGAAGAGGCACAAGCGTAGACGAAGGCAGTTAAAGGCCCTGGACGCTGAGGATACGCTAAAGGTTAAGATAACCGAGGACTTAACCAACCCCGTACTCGTACCAAGACACGAAGGCCCCGGCATAGATACGGAGACGCCCGCCCCGCTGCCGACCCGAGAGAGCAACGACGAATACGTCTCCCGACTCGACACCGCATCGACAGCGAGCGATTCGGCTGCCCGCGAGGGTGAACAGGCCATGCTAAGGAGTTCGCTACCGCCCAATACGGAGGATAGCTGCATCAGCCTCAACGCCCACTCAGCTCGACACGGAGGGAGACGCCCTAGGCATAGCAAGCGCGCTCTGCGGCGAGAGCTCTCAACGCGAGCCAAGCTTTGCTGCCTGCGCTTCGTATAGTGGTAGTGCTTCTTATTCCTTGCTTATAGACATTAAAGAGTTAGATAAGACATTCTTTAAATTGTTGGCTAAGTATTTTAGTGCCAATCTTTCTTCTGAACGTAGACTTAAGCTTCTCTCCACGATTTAGATTTTAAAAGAAAATTTACTTCGTCATTTCTTGTGATAAGACATTGCATTAATCTCCATAATTTCTTCTCCTAAATTCAGTTGCCCGGCACAATAATCGGAACCCAGGAGGGTCTCCGTTTACTGATTTTACGGCACCCATCTCCGGTCGATGGTGGTCTCATCGCTGGACACAATTAAGGATAGATACCCGACTGCCCCTACAAAAGCCTTCAGCAGCTCTCGTCGTGAGGAACCTAGAAGCCATCTTCGCCACGGTCCCACAACCTCCCCAAGACTGAAGCTTATGCAATGGACATTCATTTATGAATTTTGAAAATTTTGTATACTCACCTACCCAATTGGAAAAGTATTAAACTTTCCTCTAAAAAAAATTAATTTTATGTTTCCGTACTACTCCTTTCTCTTTCCACGACGCATACAGGTTTACCTTTACCTGAGGTTACTCTGCTATAAATTAAATAGTCGTGAAAATATGCTAGGTGATTATTGAGACCTTCACCTTTCGTTTTAAATATGTAGAATTCACCTTTAGCAATCAATGCAATGCAATTATCAAATTCAATGGAGTTTTTAATGAGGCTATTGGCTTTCTTCGGTTTTTCGCAAAATCAACAACGCTATCTGATTACTTTCGATTACGAGGGCAGTCCAGAAAGTAATGCACCACAATTTTTTCTCTGTCCCCAACAATGGTACGAATGTGAAACTTGAGATATGCATTCTTTGAAGTTTTCGGAGTGCGCGCGCAAAGTTTCCGTTTCTTCCGACAGATAGCGTACGTGCAGCAACGGAACGACATGGCGTCTGTAAGTGATGTACGTGTCGTCATTGAATTTCTCACTGCGGAGCAAGAAACGGCTGGAAGCATTCACAAACGTTTATGTGCAGTTTATGGAGCATCAGCGGTCGACAGAAGTACGGTGAGCGGTTCGGCGGAGCTCCAAGATTTGCCGCGGTCGGGGCGGCCATCCTCGGCTGTCACACCTGACAAGATGCAGCGTGCTGATGCGCTCATTCGTCAGGATCGACGCAGAACGACTCGGCAGTTGGCGCTGGAGCTGTCAATCAGCTAAGGAAGTGTGGGTGAAATCATCCGTCCTCTTGATTACACAAAAACGTGTTCACGATGGGTTCCGCGCTGTCTTACGGAGGAACACAAAGCTCTGAGAAAAAACATTTCTTCTGAGTTGCTGCAACGTTTTGAAGCTGAGGGAGAAGCCTTCTTGTCCCGGATTGTGACAGCTGATGAAATCTGGGTGCACCATTTTGGGGCCCGAAACAAAACGAGAATCGATGAAATGGCGTCATCCGCACTCTCTTCCAGCGACTTAGACGCCATAACAACCCAGCTGATTGTTTGCTTCAACACGATAACGCTCGCCCTCACACTAGTTTGAGGACGTCGGAACACATCACGACACAGATTGGACAGTTTTACCCCATCCACCCTACAGCCCTGACCTAGCGCCCTCAGTCTTTCACTTGTTTGGGCCATTGAAGAATGCCATTTGTGGAAGACATTTTGAGGATGACGAAGAGGTGATTCGCACAGTGAAGACATGGGGGCGTGAACAGAATAGGCTCACGGGAAGGAGATAATGTTGAAAAATAGGGAGTGTAGAAAAAACCATCATTCTTTCGTGTGTATAAGTTTCATTGTGTTCATTAATAATTGTTGAAGAAAAAAATTGTGGTGCATTACTTTCTGGGCTACCCTCGTATATTACATTTTTTTATTGTCATGGTTATCTTAGTGTGTAGTGTTTCAGTGCAATTGAAAGACAGAAAAGCAGAAAATTACCCAACATAAAGGGGGTGGGATACTTCTCCTTTATTCCTATTAACATCGAAATACATACATTACGAATCGGTAGCTTTTAATTCGGCCTGTTTGGTGGCTTTTAATGAGGGCTTAACATTCATTAAATAACTCCTGTTGTGAAACCCGAATTAAATATTCAGAAATTTCTTTAAAATGAACAAAGAAAACAAGTCTGGTGCACTTCGAATTAACCATTAACCATGCTCTTCTTCGTACGAAGAATCTGCGAAGATTTTAATTAAGGGAGTAGAAATAATTAACAAAGGAAACGGCTTTCTTTATCAAGAGAATGGAAATTTTATTATCACAGTCGACGACAATGTTTTAAATGGGCGCAACAGCAAATATTTCAGATTTAGTTCAACAGAAGAAATAACAGTTGACACATACAAGATACGAAGCGAAGCGGAATGCATAGACACACACACACACACACATTTACACACAATGAACAGAAACCGCTCGAAACCACCTTCGTTCGAACGGGCTTTGATTAATATAAATGAATTAGACGCATCAATAATACTTCCTAAAGAGCTGCGAGTAATTGGTGTCGCTTAATAATAATAATGCCATTGCGGACGGATTGCGATTTTCCACTCGGGAACAACCAAAACCCGATTCCCTTAAGGTTGCTCCAATTACGGAAATGCAAACGGAAGATGAACACGTTGAAAAGAGAGGGAATGGGGCCGGGAAAGGAGAGAGGATTTTAGGAGCGGAGGAAAGCAGCCACACCCAAGACAGTAGAAGGCTCGTAAATTGAAAACGAATTACATTTACCGGAGTTCTTATGTTTCGTGCCTCGCTTCATTTTATTTACACACAAGCGGAAGAAGAAAGGCGATACCTTGCTTTCAAATTTCATTTTCAACCGCACTGCGTCGATAATTTTATTCGATGCTTATTTTTCATATGTGTGAGGAATTTTTTTTTTAATACACGATTGAAAATATGCGCGATTTAAACTAAACATTTTAAACAAGCTGTGATTTCGTGGTTCGCCTTTATTTAATTAAAAATCCAATACGTACCCACATATTCTTTCTATTCATAGCAGACATAAGCTGTTTATCTAGATGAATTCAAAGAGTCATAGGATCGTTTTAATAAATGCACATTTGTTTTAATTAAATTAAAATTTACTTAAGTTTCCCTGTTATTCTTTTCAAGGTATAGTAATGAAAATTCATTATAGGCAATGCATAAAGTCCCCTTCTATTTAATATACACTGCTGTCAAAAACATGCAACACCTAAAAGGAATGGGTTAATTTATTTGAAATTTTGCACACATGTAGCATTGGCCGCATAGTAGAAATGATTCCAGAAGAACGTTGTACAGGATGGCTCCCATGCCCCTCCTGGAGAAGAATGGTTCCAACCAGATTTGCATGAAATCATCAGTTTGCCATCTGCATTGTACTGGAATAGATGACTGTAAGTGTGGTGACAACAACTGCAATGTCTCGCACACGCCGCCATGCTCCTGTGCAACAACTCACGAAGTTTGACGGAGATCGGATTGTGGGACTTCGAGAGGCTGGATGGCCGCATCGGCATATCGCAGCGCAGATCGGTCGTCATGTTTTTGTGGTGGCTCGATGTTGTCAGCAGTGGTTTTCGGAAGCAAGCACTCACGTAGATCTGATTCTGAACGCCCACGCACTACTGACCCACGCCAAGACAGTCGAATCGTAAGAGAAACTTTGTGCAACCGTGCGGCATCCACAGCAGAGATAAAGGCCAGAGTGGCATCAGCTTTGTCAAGACGGATCATTGGTAACCGTTTGCTAGCTGCAGGATTGCTATCACGGTTCCCTCTAGCCAGACTCCCATTTCTGCAAGAAAAACGTGCTGGACGGTTGCAGCGGTGCCGCGAAAGAGTCGACTGGAGGTCTGTTGTCTTTAGTGATGAGAGCATATTCTGCCTATACACCAGTGATGGACGTGTACGTGTGCGGCGAAGAGCAACGGAGCGCCATCTTCCACAGTACATCCGTCTATGGCACAGGTCCAAGCCCTGAGGTAATGGTGTGGGGTGCGATCAGTTACAACTCGCGATCACCTTTAGTGTTTGTGGATGGAACACTGAACAGCATTCGGTACGTCCAGCAGATTGCGGAATTGGAATCTGTGCAGATATAACTTGTGTAAAAGGCGCAAAATGACCTTAGTAGTCGACGCCAAAAATTCTAATCAACTAACCAACAAGAATTTTTGCCTCCTGGTCCGTAACTTTTTTATTTATTAACCTATTTGTAGGTCCGTAACCTATACAAATTTTTTTTGTATCTAATACTTACATTTGTCCTCTATGTAATGCACTATTTACTTTTCGACATAGTCCCCATCCCTTTCCACGCACTGCGCCAAAGCGTGATTAGTCGGGTGAACCCGTCGGAGAGGAATTCTGGGGTTGTTGTCGACTCGAAGATGGGGACTATTAACAGTCGTATGAAACATCCTGTATCGAGATTATGGCTACGACGAGAATTTTCAGAGTTTAAACACAGTTGGAGCTAGACGCAACTAAAGTGGTGCGGGCATTCAAAATTCCTCAATCCATACTGTAAAGGATGTATAGAGAGTACCCCATTTCAGAGATTACCTTCCACCATGGACATTATAGTGGTCGTCCACGGCGGTTAAATGCTTCGTAATAGACACACGTCACTTCGTCAATTAACAACCACGTTCAATGAGGGGTGTACAAGAAACGTGTCTATCCCATCAAAAACATTTCATGTAAAAAATGTAGCCAAGTCTCGCGACTCGTTAGCCGTAAAAAGTTGTGAGATCTCATGTAGGGCCAAGTCTAGTGCTCTTATTAACTCTGACACTTTCATTTACAAATCACTCCACATCATTACATCTTTAGTTAAAGAACATTTTGTGACCTGGCAATTACGCAGCACGAGGAATACTGTAAGGATTTGACACTACTGTAATCAGGAATATTAATTTATTACCTAACAGCTTCTGAGCTTCTGATGCAGTCATTTTAATATTCACGTTTATTAATAAAGGATTGCATATATATATATGAGAACTGGGCTGCGTAATTGCCAAGTGTCGTGTATTTTAAAAACACAATCTTTGGAATAAACTTTACAAAATGAATAATAAAGCTTGCTAGCAAATAGTTCAGATGTAATAGTTCATTAATCCAGATCGTTGCTATACGCAGAGTTAACTTGGCAACACGTCAAGTTCGAGGCTGTATCGAATCTTGACCTCAGCTCGAACTTGGGCTTGGCTATGGCTGTCGTCTCAATTACGGGTAGATCAGCTCGTGAAGTATGGACGTCAGATGGTTTGGTAGGCTGGTTGAGGGTACCGCAACGTCAGAGAGCGGCAACTTTATTAGCTTTGTCAACCGAGGAGGGAACGCTGTATGAAATAGAACGGGAGTATTAGTACAACACATCAAAGCACAACAGGGAAAAGTACGATACTCTCAAAAACATATGTAAAACTTTATGATCTATCTTAACTAACAAGGTACCATGCGAAGCGGCGTTGCGGTCCAAGCGCGGACGTTTTGCAGGGCGCCCTGCGAGAATGCCGGCTATGTTATCTAGAGGAAACACCACCTCGATGGTTTCGAACCTCCACGGGAAATCGGTATCGGATGTGTATGAGTCGGAGTCCTGTCGATGATTCCGTTCACTTCTAAATCGGGACGATCCAATCGGTTGCTCGTCGGCTTCGGAGCAGCCTTCGGAGGGTGGCGGAGTGTCGGCTTCCAACTCGGCCCGGGCGCCTGTTCTATCCAAGGAGGTGTCGGCTATCGCCAAAGGCGTCCGGGGTTTCGAGCTGATTCCTGCCGGATCAGATGCTCTCTCGATACAAAGCAGGTCCTCACTCGTTTTCTCAGTAACTCTTAGGCTGTCGTGGCTGGCGGGGTTTTCGCTAGAAATTAGTCCAAACACATTAGTTGAATTGGATTCATCATACGTTTGCTTACGTGCACGGGGCTGCGAGGGCGTACATAGTCTTCTGCCTCGGAACACCTTTCGCCCCTGTCGATTGCATTCGCTTGAGTCCGATGGCGAGTCACTCCCTTTGTTCGATCGGGTTTCAAGGGCGCTAGGGATTGGAGCCGTAGCGCGATCCCAACGGGGGCATCTCCTTCCTTGACCGGGTCGAAGTCGGGGTTCTACGTGGCTTATCCCAACTTCACGCCGACGAAAGCAGCGGGCCGTCGGCTGTGGAAATCTTCTCCGATCGGACTGCCCAAGCTCCGTATGGGGACTTCTATGAGAACGGCAAGATTCAAAGTCATTACTATCAACAGTCAAATAATTACTTGCTTTGGGCAGTCCTCGCTTCTTGGTTCCACGTGCTTTGGTCATCGGCACCGCATAACATCGTAATTGACGAGTCTGGCTGGGGAGGCTGTTGGAACTGGAGCCGGTTACATGGCTCCAGAGGGACACCCTTAGATCTTAACACAGGCAGGGTGCCCAGGCGCACATGCTATAGGAGTACGGGCAGCCCTCAAGGGCTGCCCCACCTATGTAAACGCCTCAAAGAGTGGCCCGTTCGCCCACCGGTGGGCCATCGATATCGAGGAGAAAGGTGAAGAGGTACGAGATGTTATTCGTACCCCCTTTGATGGCCTTACAGAGACGCTGTGATGATGAATAACGTCTCCGGAACGTAGCTGGGCCAAGCCGTTGCCATTCAAGATGAAGGAAGGACTTAAGATGGATGGCACCCCTCCTCCAGCTGGCTAGATCGTTGCTGATGAGCCAGCCAAAGCTCTCTGTTCATAAAGGCGATGGAAGTGGCGAGATCCAGCTTATACGCAGCGCCGGTGGAGCAGTCCATCAGAAATCGCACTGACTGGATGTAAAAGACAACCAGACCAAAGTGTGATGAAAGGCGATCCCAGATGGACCGAGTGAACGGACACTCGAAGAAAACATGATCGACGGATTCAGGAGACCCACAAAACAGGCAACCAGCAGAATCGACTACTCTCCACTGATGTAAACGCTGGAGAGTATAGAATCCATGGTGCAGCAGACGCCACTGGAAATTAAACACAGTCCTCTCGAAGGCGAAGGACTTGATGGCCTTCAAGATGGCTGACCATGGATACTGGGGGTGCCAGCGCACGATGTCAGAAGACGCGCCCCGGTCGGCCTACTGGAAGAACCAAGAAAGACGAAGGCTCCCCCAGTTTTGTGGGTCTACCTGACGTAGGTCAAGAACAAAGGTCGCCAGGTCTCGCTGGATACGGTTGTAGAACCCAGGAGACCGTAGATTGATAGTCACTGGCAGCGAAGTCGGAACTGGTAGCCCATTCACCTTGAAGAAGAAACGCAGGTGCAGGAACAGAAAATTGACCCAGATTGGAGGGGGACGGAGGAAGACCCGGAACAGAGCAGCCATTCTAGCCGCAACAAAGGTAGCGCCGGATGTTAGGCAGACCTAGGCCTCCTCCATCAAAGGGGGTAAACAGCAGATCCGCACGAACTGGATGACGGACTGCCGCGTATCCCCAAATACAGTCCACAACTGCACCATGCACTTTCTTTAAGAGTTGAGAAGATGGTAAGGCAAATAGGCATTTGGACGTTAATATGGGCAAAATGTGCATCTTGATAAATCTCACCTTGACAAACATCGAGATGGTAAAACGAAAGTTCTTGCCAAGGCAAGACAAACACTTATCAATAACTTTCTGCCAGTGACGAGAGTCCATATCGGGTAAAAAAGAGAAGACATATCCCAGCACTGTAATTTGCTCACACCACGTTATTGGGAAGGCTTGAAGATAGTCCACCGTCCACTTCCCAATAGCGATGCCTTTAGACTTGACGAGATTGATAGAACTTCCCGTCGAAGTGCTAAAGAGATCGAAAGATTCTTTATAGATGCCCAGGGAATATGCATCCGAAGCAAACAACACTACATCATCGGCGTATGCCAGCGTACGAATGTTGATGGAAGCAGCTGTCAAATCATACTCCCGGACATCTGGGTGGCGATTAAGAAATTGTAATAATGGCTCCAAATAGAATATATATAAGAGGGGAGAGATGGGACACCCTTGCCTGACGCCTTTAGACAGTTCGAAGAAAGGCGAATTGGAGCCATTAATCGCCACGCATGATGTAGCAGAAGCATACAGTGCTGAGATAATCGTAGCAAATTTCCGAAGATGAAGATGGTGAAACACACGGAAAAGAAACTCGTGATTCACCTTGTCAAAGGCCTTTTCCTGGTCAAGACTTAGCACGGCGAGAGTCTGACGGCGCACACGCGCTTCTTCCATAACACACTTGATGGTAATGATGTTGTCGGTCATCCTGCGAGATGGAATGGAGCAGGATTGTCCCGGATCAAAGAACTCTTCGGCGAAGCATTTGAGCCGTTGTTGGAGCACACCAGTGAAGACCTTATAATCTGTGTTGAGTAGAGTAATAGGCCTCCACTGGGTGACAAGTTCAGGATTCGGTACCTTGGGGAGTAAGATGATTTTCCCCGCGGTAAAGTCCGACGTGATGGAGGAAGGGTCCTTGAGGATCGAATTGAACACTTGCACCAGGAAAGGCCCAAGAAGTTTCCAAGTCGCATTATAGAACGAATACGGGATGCCGTCTAATCCAGGGCTGGACTGGTGACGGCCATCCATCGACAGAAACTTCTTGACTTCATCTTCGGAAAAGGGACGGGTAATTGACAGGTCAGCATCAGCAGTGAAAGGTCTAAGTGCCTCGATCCATTTCATCGTGGCGTTGGATGGAACGACTGGGTGGCCAAAAATGATGAAAAATGAGAGTGAAAAACCGACAAAATGTCAGCATCGGTTTCCACTGTCCCACTCTCCACCACCAAACGATGGCACCTCTTCTTATTGGCACGACGCCTCTCCTCAGCGAACACAGCTGACGACATATTCCAGACGTCAGACGCCCAGGACAGTTTGGCCCTGAGAGCTGCTCCGGCGGCCCTGCGGATCATTAGAGCGTTGATATCGCTCTTCACCTGGCGGATGTCATCAGCGTACTCCCCCTTCGGGATGGAACAGCGGAGGAGGCGCAGGATTTCTTGTAGCATGAGGAGATGGCGCCGATTGCGTCTAGCAGCGTCATACCCAATCTTTCTGAAGAAATGTCTGATCTTGGATTTAAAAGAGAGCCACGAAGCAAGCGACGGAGGCAGGTTGTGGAGATGTTTTTCAACAAACCGAACGAACATTCCCTTGTATTTATCGATGTCAAGCAGAGAAACATTGAGAACCAATTGTTCGAAGCAGAGCCTGCAGAGGAGGCTGGGAATGGAGGGTTCCAGGACCACTTGATGGCACTGTGGTCAGAGAACGAGCATGGAATGACCTCCATGGAACCCGGAGCACCAGAGAAAGTGGCGTCTACGAGAAAAAGGTCCAGCCTCGAAGACACAGACGGCCCTTGATGAAAGGTGGACCCACACTGGCTGGAATGAGAAGAGGACGCCCACAGATCGAAAAGAGCATTCCGCTGGCACAACCGATAGACCCACCCGGACTAAAAGATGTCGTTCTCATCCGGACGGCAATTGAAATCCCCAGCCACCGCTACAGGCAAGGACGAGCACAGGTAAAAGTCAAGGTCCTCGAAGAATGTCCGTTTCTCTGCTGATACACACGGGGCATACACATTAAGCAATCGGAATTTGAAACCAGATAACAGGAGGTCCAAAGAAATTACCCTGCACTCGCAGTCAAAGACGCAGTTCGACGCCACAATGGAGGGGTTGAAGATGATGGAGGCAACCCCTTGCCCATGTGGCGAAGATGAGTTGATGAAGAACTGCGAAGATGGATATTGACTGCGACGGCCAGGAATATTAGCCAGCTGTTGCGACGCAGCAATCTTCACCTCTTGAAGAAGGAGAATATCTGGCCTGTACAGCGCAACGAATGATGACAAAACCGATTGCTTGAAGGACGAACCAAGGGAACGAACGTTTAGGGAAAAGACCTTCACTGCGAATTTAAGCTGACGGGGGCTGACCTGTATCTGAAGGAGACTTGAGCCTCACGGATGAAGGAGGAGGCTCAGATGTCTTCCGTCTAGGGGAGTGAGCACGTCCCGAAGAGGAAGAGGGGCTGCGATGATGACGGTCTACGCAGCTGTCTCGTTCAGATGAAGAAGACACAGAAATTCCGTCCCTCTTGCTACGATGACGTCGGGCTTTTTTCTTGCGAGGGCTTTTAAGGTTCGCAAGAAGATCCCGCTGAGTAGACGCTGATGGCTTGGAAGTCCCTGCAGAAGATGATATTTTTCCAGGCGTGGACGCACAGACGATTCGAAGAGGCTGCGATGCCGAAGAAAGAGCAGGAGGAGGAAGAGCAGGAAACTCTTCCATATCACACACCGACTCGGAAGATGACTTCCGCAGAGTGGCTGTCCTCCACCATGGGGGAAGCATCAGACGATGGTGGGCGAGAAGGAATCGTCTCTTGAGCCACACGAGGCCGAGGAGGGGGAGGCGGCATCTCCTTCCCAGGAGTCGTAGGAAGAGACGACGATGATGGGGCCGTCTTCGATTTCCTTGGTGAAGTAGGAGCCGACGATGGTGGGGCCGCCTTCGATATTCTCGGTGAAGGAGGAAGCGATGATGATGAGGCCGCTTTCGATTTCCTCGATGAAGGAGGCGGCGACGATGGCGGGGTCGCCTTCGATATCCTCGGTGCAGGACGTGGCAAATTCCCTCTGCTAGGCTCAGTTGACTTGGCCGGTGAAGTCATCATTGCTGGTTGCTGGGACGACATCTCTCGAGGCGGTGGCGTTGGAGCTGCTGGTGGTGCACCTGTCCTCTCCGGGCACTGGTGATATTTGCCCACAATTTTCTTACAGAAGTCACACTTCTTCAGGAGAGGACAGACCTTCCTGATGTGGGAGGACTTCTTGCAGTACCAGCAGCACTGCCTCTGGCCCTTGTAGAACACGAAGACACGTTCTCCGTGCAACACAAGGGAATCAGGGATGTCTTTCTGAAGGCGCATGTCCAACAAAATGTCACCATTTTTCTGCAGGGGGGAGTCGAAGTGCTCTGGGTAGAACACTCGTAGCACCTCCCCGTAGTCGGACATGTAGTCCTTCAGATATGATTCCGCCATCAGCGGCGAAGCACCCCGGACATGGACGGTGAGATGTCCGGGATCTGCATGAAACAAGTGGATAGTAGTCTGACCAACTTTGATGTGGTCAGATTCTACTATCCGCTCAGCAACATTTCGGTTCCTGCAAAGCATCCTCCACTCCGTGGAGGAAAGCTTTTGCAGGACCGAAACAGCGGGAAAACCCGACGGAGGCACAGGTGGTATGCTAGTACGGGCATACAACCCCTTCATGAATGCGCCGGCGGTAAACGGACCTTCGGCGATCATCATCACCATGCGTTCCTTGGTGATGATGGGAAAAAGTCAATGTTTTTTGAAAAGGGAGAAGACCACCTCCCCCAGGAAACACCAAGGGGGGGGGGGGGGGGGAACGCAATACTCACTAAATTCTGGCTGGGGAGATTCCGTTCAAGTTGATGGCCACTTATTCTCTGCTCTTCTGGCCTTTGTTGTCGCCTTTTATTCGGTCTTGGAGGATTCTGTGCCGAGTTTGCGCACTTCATCTTCCAAGCCCGAGGCTCCGATTTCTTCTTCATCTCCCAATCCCGCGGCTCCGATTTCATCGCTCTTGATGAGCCAAGTCTATCGCGGTCGGGGGTGTTCCTTCTCCTACGCAATTCTTCTTTCCTTGTCAAATCTTCCGAAAAATATTTTTTACTATTTTTCTTCTTTTGGGGATTTGACACCAAGTCACAAAATGTTCTTTAACTAAAGATGTAATGATGTGGAGTGGTTTGTAAATGAAAGTGTCAGAGTTAATAAGAGCACTAGACTTGGCCCTACATGAGATCTCACAACTTTTTACAGCTAAGGAGTCGCGAGACTTGGCTACATTTTTTACATGAAATGTTTTTGATGGAATTTCACTTCTTTTTGTAAGTGTCGTCCATTCCCTGACATCCTTTTTTTGATATCAGCCCCCGGTTTTCGCATAGTCAACTCCCTGTCCTTATTGGCCCTTCTTGGTGGCTTCGAATGATTTATTTTTCGCAAATCTATGCGATACGTCCATTTGATTCGATTATTCTCGTTATGGCGGACTCTTGAACTTTGGCAGTACTGTAATCTAATATATAAAAATGAATGTTTGTTTGTTTGTTTGTTTGTTACGTATGCGTTCCTATACCATTCATCCGATTGCGATGAAACTTTGCACACTTGATCTTCAAAGCAAGAGGAAGGTCACTGCTTATCTGAAATTTCGAAAAAATAATTATTTTCGAAAATACAAATGAATGGTTTTTTTGAAGGAATTTTTCATTTTGGTCAATAGATGGCGCCATCTTTTTAAAAACTTCTAGCGGACCTCTTGCTCGAGCTCTTTTTTGATTAAATTTTGCAACATCAACATTTGAAAGTGAATATTCCGACAAAGTGAACACATGAACAAAGCTTAGAATTAAAAAAGTAAAAATTCATATTGAAAATTCGAAAAGACTTTTTTTTAAATGCTCCCAATAGATGGCTGATGTTGAAAAAACGGCCTTTACGAGTGATATCACCATATTGCATGAAACTCTTTACAGAGAAATAAATTACAGGTTATTTAAATAAATATTAAAAAAAACAACTTTTTTTATTCTTTTTAATACAAATTAATGTTTTATTTCAATTTAAATACTGTCTTTGCAAACTGTTATTGCCATATTATAGTGGCTAAAATGAATAGTGTCGCAAACGCGTAACACTCCCAATGCTAGCAGCTGTCCTCCTCTCGGATGACGAAAGTAGATGGCGTTAGTAGAGCTTGTTAGGGTACTATGCTCTGTTTACAACATTGAAGTCAATGGCCAATCTCGAGCGATCGAAAGTTTATTTGCATTTATCTGTAATTAATCTTTCAATATTTTAAGATAGATAATATTTACATATTTTATAGGAAACTTAATTTAAAAAATGAACAGAATTTCTTCCGATTCTCTTAATAAAATTTAATAACATGCGTTTTTTTTTCTTGTGTGTTTCGTTCTTAAAATAAATTGCCTATAAAAGCATATCGAGCATACATAATAAATTCTTACAGCTATTTGCAATGCTAAAATGCGTTTTTAAAAATATAAAATGCAACTTATAGAATCAAAGATGCATTTTGCAAGAAAAAAAAGTGTTTTGGAAAAATATAAATATATTTTGCGAAACAGAATGTGTAGTTTGGAAATAAAAGCTTATTTTGCGGAATGAAAAATGCATTTTGGGGAGGG
>JAHWFO010052524.1:499365-524673 GCA_023313115.1 Rhysida immarginata | reverse complement strand
TATCGTTTTCTACTATCAACATTATCTTCACAAGACTTCATCTACATCCTCAATAGACTAAATTTATTTCTACTATCAACAACATCTTCAATAGACTACATCATTTAACTTTTTTTCCATCTCACAAGGTTCTTCATCGTTTTTCAAGATTGGTGACTTTATTTATTTTTTTGTTTTTATTAAATTTTAATTTTACGATTTTCCCCATTAAAAGGAGACTAACCACATTTAAATTTAAAATATTGAAGATTGTGTTTAATAAAATAAAATATTATTTCTACTGAAATTTAATCGAATTAAAAGCAAAATTTCGTTGGAAAAAATGTTTAAATATGATATATCTATGAACAACTTACACTATGATACCCTAACAGGGAACAGTAACGCCATCTGGCCTAGTCATCCGGCAGTGAGACACGAGAACTACGCCGATTGCGACACTATTCATTTTAGCCACTATAGCCATATTGCATATTATTTTCATGTATGGTTTCAATTTCAATTTCGTAGCGATCATCTTTCAGTTACGTTTTTTTCATTTATGCTTGGTTTATGGTGTTGATTGTGAAATTCCAAATGCCGGCCGACATTAGATAATAGACTAGAATTCCACCCGTCACAGGACGGGTGTCAACCGTACAGGTTGAAGGGTAAAGAAATGTAAGTGGAGCATCAGTGGTTTTCAAAACTCATATTCTGCAACAACATAGGCTATGTTCATCTGCATATAAAAAAATCAACACTAAACATTTTTCATTATTTATTTAATTCACAACAATGACTGAGTATTATCTTACACAACAATCCCTGGCTTTTGACGGATTATTGTAACTTTCTTTGTTGGCCTCATATCACACCCATTTTCTTTGCTTTTTCGAAGAGAATAGTCGCCACAAAGCATTTCTTTCGCTTTCAAATCAATTATGCCACCTAAACGAAAAGCAATTTGTCGATCTACACTTCAAGCAAGAAAGAGAAAGGCATCACGAGCTTCAGAAACAGACGAGCAACGAGAAGCAAGACTGGAAACCGTTCGAGTACGCACTGCTCAAGCCCGTTCGTCTGAAATACACGAGCAACGGGAAGCAAGACTGGAAACCGTTCGATTACGCACTGCACGAACCAGACGAACACTGCACGCTAATTTAAATCTACGTGCATTCCCATTACGATCCTAAAAATGATTACGGTCTTCATTCAAATGTGGTTATTGGAAAAATGGATAAATTATGTACTGCCCTCAAGTTTAAGAATGAAATACCAGGAATGTGCTGCGCGGATGGAAAAGTGAAATTGCCAGAATTACATTCACCACCCGAACCATTATCAACGTTGGTATCAGGTAACACAAGCCAATCGAAACACTTCTTAGCAAACATACGCAAGTATAATTCGGTGCAACAAATATCGTGTGCGAAAATTACAGGCCAACTTTCAAAGTGCAAGGGCAAATATATCATCGTGCAGGATCACTACTGCCACTGCCGAACGCAGATCACAAATTTCTTCAAGTTTATTTCATGGGAAGCACTGATGAACAACGTTGTCGAATTATTTCAGGCATTAAACGAGAAATTGTCGCTGCATTACAAACTTTATTCGATCAACATAACGAATTAATTCGATTGTTCAGAACTGCCCTTGAACAAATGCCAGCTGATGACTTCAAAGTTGTAGTTAGAGCAGAAAAAACACCTGTCGGCCAACACTAAAGACAGTACAATGCACCAACAATTGATGAAGTGGCGATCGTTATAGTTGGCGAAGAATTTAACTCGCGTGATATAATTCTTCATCGCAGAAATGGTGATGTTCAGCGAGTCTCAGAAACTCATCGCTCATATGACGGATTGCAATATCCGATTTTATTTTGGCGAGGAGAAGATGGATATCATTTCAACATCAAATTGAGAAATCCACAAACAGATGAGGAAACGAATAAGAAAGTCAGTGCTATGAATTACTATTCATATCGATTAATGATTCGTGAAAACGCTGAAAATCATATCTTGAAATGCCGACAATTGTTCCATCAATATATTGTCGACATGTATGCGCAAATCGAATCCGAACGACTCCTCTACATTTGATTAAATTAAACCAAGTTGCGTTCCGAAGAGTACATTCATTTACGTGATGCAGTTGTTAATGATGGCAATGTGAATACCAATAAATTGGGAAAAATGGTCATACTACCGGCCATATTTTCAGGGAGTCCAAGGCACATGCATGAATACGCACAAGATGCAATGACATTTTCGCGCATATGGCCGCCCAGATTTCTTTATTACATTCACATGCAATCTTACGTGGGATGAAATAAAAGAACTTTTGTTAACAGGTCAATCATTATCGGATCTTCATGATATTTCCGCGCGTGTGTTCAAACAAAAATTGAATTCTTTAATGGATTTCATTGTCAAGCATCATGTTTTTGGAGAGACACGCTGTTGGGTGTATTCCATTGAATGGCAAAAAAGAGGATTGCCACATGCACACATTTTGATTTGGTTGATCGAAAAAGTCACACCAGATCAAATTGATCAAGTCATTTCAGTAGAAATACCAGATGCGTTTCATTGTTACTACTTGCGTCATTCATGACTGAGTGTTTCATTGGAGAAGTTCAGAGGGCGCCTATTAATAACATATTACATTTTTCCATGGGAAAATTATGAAATGGCATGTCTCTCTATTGAAGGTTTCTGGTTTACTTAGCAGGGTTTGGGTCCTCTGATCAAATTGACTGAGAATCGTTGTGACTGGTGACAGTTTGCAGCCCTTCATGGCCTTCTTGTACCCCTCTAACAACGATGGGATTTTCCAGGAATTCAATGCGCCCATGTCGCCGGGCCAACATTATTCGCGGTTGGTTTAAGGAGCATTCTGAACAAATCCAACGAATGAATTGGTAACCTAGATCACCAGACATGAATCCCATCGCATATATTTGGGGTAATATCAAACGATGCATAGCCTGTGCACAAGCCTGCAACACTCGCACAATTATGAGCAGATATCGAAACTGCATGCTGAACTTCTTTTCAGAGGACTGATAGAGTCCATGCGACGTCGAGTTTCTGCACCTCGCCGGGCAAAAGAAGGTCCTACATGATGTTGAATATTGGCATTTCAGTACATATTGACTAACAAAGGGAAGCCACAACCTTCGTCAAACCGATTTCGATGGGCTTTAACATATAGATTGGATGCCATCAAAAAGTGACTCGTGTAAAAAGGTTTTAGGTTAATACGCTTTCGGTTTTTAAAAAATCGAGGTCAAAGATCATGACACCGCTTATATACGTAAGGACTTGCATTAGTTATTATATAACGGGTGGCATAACGATTCAGGCGTTTGCCTGCGGAAGCGAACATTCTGAGTTCGAGTCTCTCTTATGTCTTTTTTTTCAAAGTGAATATACGAGACCGGACTTTTGACATCCTAAACTTTATTATCGAATTATAGCATTATACATGGTTGTCCCCTTCAAGTAGTCCCCCTTGCTTATAATGCATCTCTCCCTTTCTGCAACTATTGGAAGGTTCCCTGGAATTCTTTTTGGGATAGCGCGTAGCTGACTCTGCGAATTCTGTTTAATCTTATCCATAGTTTGAAAACGATGTCTTTTTAAGGTGGTTTTTAACTTTGGAAAAGGTAAAAGTGTGCTGGGGCCGAGTCTGGAGAGTACGGAGGGACACTTCTTTTGCGGCCAAAAAATTGGCCAATAAGCAGATACGAGTAACTTTGTGCGTTGTCGAGTGACTTGGTGTGTTGTCGTGAAAAATTTTGGCAACTCTTATTATTTCATAGCTCAGTCTATCTTGACTTAGCAGAATTGTGACTGCATGAGTCAATTTGGCAGCTTTAGATCGCCAATTGATAAAGGTGGAATGATGCACCAAACAACAATTAGCTGCCAAAGGTTGCCACTAGGTAGCGCTACGTGGAGGAGCTCAATCGGTGCAATGGTTTGTTCGCTATGGCAAAAGTCCGGTCTTTTTTTGAACATGCCTCGAATTACAATATTACTAACAATAAAACTTTGGGTAAAATCAATTTTTTAATTGTTGGGTACAACCTTCGACAAAATCACTCATCAATTATTCTTCGATCTCTCTCTCTTGTAAACATGTAGAAGTGTATTGAAATTAAAAAAATCTTCACGAGTTAGTCTTTCTCTTGCGATCAACCATACAACTTTAACTGTGATAGTTTCTTTGTAATAAAAATGTTTAATATTGAAAAGACTTTTTGGCCATCTGAATGTCATGTATAAGAATACCGCGTTATAGGAAGACTGTGGAAAATTTTGCTCTGCGCAATATGGAAACCGTCTTGTGCGAGTACCGCATTATAACTAGGCTGACTATATTCGAAGCCGTAATACAGTTAACGTTATAAGTATTATATACACTTTTTGATGCACTTTCTTGCTAAGGAAGGAACCTGAGTAAACGCTCATTTAATTCAAAGACAGCAAATCCCCAGTCAGAGAGTAATATAACGAAAAGTGCATCAAAAAGTGTATACACTGTAAATGTATATTATTACGACAATAAGAGAGTGAAAAAGAGTATACTACTCTGTGTGTACAGTAGAGTTAAAATATACAGAGAGGATACACTCACATGCCAAAAGCCATGGGATAGCACCTAATATCGTGTGGGACCTCCTCTAACCCGGCAAAGAGTCACAGTGCGACGTGACTCACCAAGTTGTCGTCTTAATTGCACCAATCACCTTCATTTTACTCGATGGGATTCAACATCAATAGACACCGTCAAGAAATGTCATCGCTGGGCTCGGGCCTCACTCCATTAATTCGCATGTGACTTGGCCTGTCCTCGTTGGCTACGCTGCAAGACCGAGGCTAACGAGAAAGACAGGCTCCTGCACTGAAAAGTCACCTGACCAAGATAGGTCTATTAACAATGTCACAGGTCAATGTTCTACCCTCCTCTTCGTCACGGAAGAGGCTGGAAATGAGTAATAAAATCAATCTGGTTTCTTGATTGCCACACCACGTATTGAATAAGCATTAAACAGTGGCATTGATTCCACAAGTGGGTGGAAGACATATGAAGACATTGCCAACCATTCTGACTGGAGAGCTTCCCACAATTGCCTATTACGGAGCCACCATCGGCTTGCACAGTGCGTGCTTGACAACTTGGGTCCATGGCCTTCATAGGGTCTGCGTCACACTCGAGCCCTACCGTCAGCTCGTATCAGTTGGAATCGAGACTCATCAGAGCAGGTCACACGTTTCCAGTTGTCAAGTGTCCAGTCCATGTGTTCATGGGCCCAGGAGAGACGTTGCTGACGATATCTTGTTGTTCGCAAGGGCACCCTCGGGGGTCTTGTGATTCCTTATCCCATGGACACAAGAATTCGTTGCACAGTTCGCATGATACAGCTCTAGTACCACCCTGGTTAAAATCTGATGTCATCCGGCGTAGTGTCAGTTGCCTTTTAGCGGTGACCATCCTACTCAGACGCCGTTGGTCCCGTTCATTGAGGTGTGGGCGACCACTGCGTTGTCCAATGGTGGGAGGTCATGCCGTCAAGTTGGTACTCTTGGTAGACTCTTGAAACGGTGGACCGTGGACTGTTGAATTCTTGAGCCACCTCCGATATTGAATGACACATACGTTGTGCTCCACATATCAGGCCACATTCGAATTCGGATAGCTCACGTCGTGTAGCCATTGTCACACTGAATACCTCACCCCTTACTCATGACAGTGTAACTAAACCTACTGACACTGATTTGCATATTTATACTGTTTGCACATGATGCTACTGCCACTTGAAAAATAGTCCGCTGCTATCCCATGACTTTTGGCATACGAGTGTACAATATAGTATAAAAATACAGCGCATATATACTTATACATTACAGTATAAATGTACGGACTTTGTGAGAGAGTGAATATTAGTGTATATACGTAAATGTATAGCCTTACGACAATTAGAGAGTGAAAGAGAGCGAGAGAAAGATCGAACGATAATTGAAGATTGACTTTGTCAAACGTTGGAGGTACCAAAAATAAGTTTTTATTTTTTTTTATTTTACCAGAAGTTTTTATTCTTAGTAATATTTTAATATATTCACTGGAAAAATAAAAGACGCTTATAGTTCCTGGAACTCGCAATGTTCGGTTCCGCAGGTAAGCAGTTAACCGTTATATTGAATGCAACTCTTTAAGTATTTAAGCTCTGATCTGGATTTTTTAAAAGTGAAGGCGTATTCACCTAAACCCTTTTATACGAGTTACTGTTAGATGACCCTCAACATGCATGTTTATCGATATCTGCCCATAATGTTAATCCTATTATAGCAAACCAAAAGAATTTCTCCTTCAAGGTGTTGAGATCTTAATCTGATTTAAATATTAAGCTTCCTGTATGTTGAACTCGGGGAGAATATTTATAATCGTAAACAACGAAATCTTTTTTAATTCCTTCTTTGTTAGAGGAAATTCATGAAATTTTAATATGAAATCGTATTTAAAAATCTACAGTTCTTAAAAAAAACAAAGTTCAAATATTTCATTTAAGATTTTATGAATGCAATGGCAGATGGTTCTTAAGTGCAAGCCCATTCACTTTTTTTGCTTATCTCTCTGCAAAAAATAAATTGCCTCCTTATCCAGATGAGGTTTAACTATTTATGAAAGCAAATTCATGCAACCTATTTTTGAAACAAAGCTGACTGTCACGTTTCGAATTTTGAGTGCAGTAAATAATAAATGGCTAGAACGGACGAAAAATCAAAGCAGACAATATAAGCAGAAATACAAACATAATGGGTAACAATTACATTATACTGGTCGGCAAAGAAAAAGTTCTCCTCCCAGCAAAAAAAAATATGTGAGTGTATATAGCTTTGACATTACTAAATCTAAATATGACATCTTTATCGCACAATCACGTACCATTTTTAAGAGAGAGAGTTTTATATTAATAAAAAATGTTATCAATTAAGAGACTAATATGTTCATTTACAATTCTACATAAAAATCAAAACATGAATAAAGGTATTATTTTGGACCATCTTATTAACAATCAATAAACTGTCTTATGAAACCTTATTTTGTTGTCTTTTATCTCTTGTATTGCGCTTTTGGCGTCTCCCGTAGAAGTGTCCAGCAGTAATCCGCTATCATGATTCACTTTGCCGCTGTATCGCTTTTCAATTTGAGTCATATCCTGGTAGAAACTTTCTACATGTTCATCAGATATTGCGCCCATATTATCCGGAAAAAAGTTTAAGTGCGGATGTAGGAAATAAAGTTTTTGGAACATATTGCATCCCAATGACCTGTAGGAGGAAAATAGGTTCTCCACAATTTCTTTATAATTCGAAGACTTTTTATTTCCCAAAAAGATTTTACATATATTTTCAAAAGCATCTCAAGCAGTTTTCTCAGCAGCATTTAGTTTGTTTCTGAAATTAGGATCTTGAAACAGTTGCTTCACTTGAGGTCCGACAAAAACACCTTCTTTAAGCTTGGCCTCACTTATGCGTGGAAATTTATCTTTCAAATACGAAAATCCTTCACCCTCTTTATTCATCGCTTTAACAAATTGTTTAATAATTCCAGTTTTATGTGGAGAGGAAGTAAATATATTTTTGCTTTATCAACTAACGCTGGATGTGCTACATTTTTCACGCCTGGGAAATTTTCTTCTCGCAGTGGCCAACCCTTAACATGGTAGTGCTTATCCCTTGTTCGGCTGTCCCATTCACATAATACCATAATGGTGTCATTAGGACATGTACCACTGAATCAAATTAACCATTTTCCAACTTTGTAATTATTCTCATATATTCGTCCATGACGGGTGATTACGAGTCGTTTGATATATTACATGCCATAACTTAGCAGTGAAAATTACCAATGGTGCCACAGTGGTAACATTAGCACAGGTACCCCCGCATAAAAATCGACCATCCTCGAACTTATTACTCTTATATATCTGTTCGGGACATGTCATTCTAAGTTGTTTGATATATTACATGACATATTTTAGCATTGAAATTTTTCAATTGTATAATAATGGTGTCATTAGAACATATACCACTGAATCAAATTAACCATTTTCCAACTTTGTAATTATTCTCATATATTCGTTCATGATAGGTCATTACGAGTCGTTTGATGTATTACTTGCAATGGTTTTTCACTGGAAATTTCCAAATGGTACCATAATGGTATCATTAGCACAGGTCACAGGTACCCCTGAATTCAAATCGACACATATTAATTACTCTTATATATTCGTTCATGAGAGATCGCTACGAGTCGTTTGATACATTACATGATATGGCTTAGCATTGGAAACTATCAATGGTACCATAATTGTATCATTAAAACATGTACTTCTGAAACAATTTCACTAGAAGGTCATGTTAGAGGATTCAGAAATGCCATCGGTCCAGATTTTATTCTCATGGACGATAATGCACGTCCCCACAGAGTTCTGACGGTAGAGGACGTTCTGCAAAGTGAAGATATTCAAGGGATCGAGTGGCCAGGAAGATCTTCGGATATGGCCTCGATAGACCATGCAGGGGAGAAAACGTTTATAAAAACGTTATATTTGCTCTTATTTTGTCATTTCGAGTTGTTTGATGTACTACTTGCTATATCTTGAAAATTTTAGAGGGTATCATAAGGTTACCATTAGAGCACGTACCATTATATCTATTAGGACCATCTTCAAAATGGTTCAAGCACAGCAAATTTTTCAATTGGCGAAAACAGTAATTAACAAGAATGATTTTACCGCCAAAGCGGAAAAAAGGGAGCACGTTTTCGGGTCATAGCATCATACATAGATACAAAGAATTAACCTACATTTTAGAAAACACTTTAGAGAAAATATATAAATTGAGAAAAGCTAAATTGTAAATTACTATTTAGGTAAACTAAATGTATAGAGAGAATTAAAATGAATAAACTTGAAGAACTGAAAAGTTAAATGGAGAGTGAGTTATTCTTTATATACTTTAACAAATAAAAGTTAAAAGAAGTGAGTCTCAATTGCTAAAGCGTTATGGGTGGGCACCTATTATTTTTTTATATTCAATTACGTAATGTTTCTACGTTATCATCTATCACTGAAGCAAGCGATTAACTACAACCAATTAGCAATATGTCTCAGAGTAATTAGTTTTAGGTACAATTAAGCCTAACAGCAATATGCTATTGTTACCAATAACTATGGATAACAATAGGTCTAACAACTCGTAAGGAGTTGGTTGATATATTACACTCCATGTCTCAGCATTGAAAGTTTCCAAAGGTAACGCATAGTACCATTAAAACATGTACAACTAAACAATTAGGACTACAATTAATTACTAGTTATATTCATTCATGACACCTTGTTACAATATATTTAATATATTACATGCCATATCTTAGCATTGAAAGTTCCAACGGTACCATATGGTACCATTAGGTCACGTGCTACTAAACCACTTCACACTATCGTTATTTACTCGTTATATTCACTCATGACACGTTGTTACGAGTTGTTTGATACGTATATTGCATGCCATGTCTTAGCAGTGAAAATTTCCATATGGTATCATATGTTATCATTACAACATGTGCTACTAAACCAATTCCCGCTATCATGATTTAAAGAATAATCATAAGATGTTATGTGAGGGTTTTATTATACGTCAACCTCAACTGTTCAAATTAATGATGAAAAATAGGAAAGAAAATTCAGGAAATACGTTATATTCACTCATGACACGTTGTTACATGCTGTTTGATATATGAAATGGCATATCTTAGCATTGAAACTTCCAAGGTACCATATGGTACCATTAAAACACGTACTAGTAAACCATTCTCACTGTCATTATTTACGTGCCATTAGTCCAATATCTGCTATCACTATTTACTCTTATATATACGTTCATGACACGTCGTGACGATTTGTTTGATATACACTGCTTTGCAATGAAATTGCCCCACCAACAAGAAGTTATCCGACCTTATCCATATTTAAGTGGGGGGGGGGGTTCCTTTACCTCCGACTAGCAAACGATTAGATGCATGCTCACGGGGCATGACCATTTAAGTTGATACAGGATGTCCGGGTGCCTGTATAGGCTCATCAGCTGATATCTGTGCGAGACGTTTCATGCAGTAGAGAGGAAGCAACTGCCTCGTGAACGTACAGTATTGTAATCCGCACAACGGTCTCAATGCCGCGACGACGACAACGACATCGGTTCACGCAATTAACGGACTTTGAACGAGGTCGGATTATTGGCCTTTCCGAGGCTGAATGGTCAACCAGACGGATTGCTGTCCATGTGTCACGGGACGCACGGACGGTAGGCCGATGTTGGAGGCAATGGCGAGAGGAAGGCACACATGCCAGAAGACCAGGCTCTGGGGCCCGGAGAAGCACGTCAGCTCGTACCGATAGGCGGATACTGCGAACAGCGCTAGCGGACAGAGCCATCACCCTGTGGCAACTGCGCGACAACATCACTATATTCGGTATTTGTGCTCCAGTGTTAATAGCGACAATAGCATGCCGGTTACACGCCGCGACAATGTCTGCCAGGCGTCCATTGTTGTGTCTTTCTTTGACAGCTGAGCACCGCGCGATACGACTGCAATTGTGTCCTGAATGAGTGGGCTGGCGAATGGAATGACGCCCGGTGGTCTTCAGCGACGAATCCCGCTTTTGTTTGGACACCGACGACAGACGCGGACGTGTGTGGCACAGACCATTGGAACGTGCCAATGAACAATGCATCCGGTATCATCGTGGACCAACACCCGAGATCATGGTCTGGGATGCCATCGGCTACGATACCAGAACGCCTTTAGTCGCCATCCAAGGCACCCTGAGCACCAAGGCACCAAGAGCAGCACGGTACATCACAGATTCTGCAGTCCTTATTACTGCCCTTTCTGCACACCATAATCGGCGAAGTCTTTCAGCAGGATAACGCCAGACCGCACACGGCAAACAAGGGCATGGCATGTCTGCATGATGTCAACTGCCTGCCATGGCCCGCGAGGTTCCTAGACCTATCGCCAATTGAGCGTGTTTGGGACATGGTGGGCCGTCGTTCACGATCACCCTGCAATCTCCATGAACTGACACAGCAGGTTTACCAGGCCTGAGCAGACGTACCCCAAGATGACATTCCCCACCCGTATGACCACTTACACCTGTGGCTGGAACAATGCATTGCCACTAGAGGTGGTGCCACAACCTACTGATGCCGCTTTCCGTTGGGACACCCTGTACAACGAGTGCACCTCTTGGCTCCATAACGTAATAAAGGTGTGTTCAGATGTATCTCTTGCTGTATACCTACTATTGGCTCATTCGGATAACTCCTTGTGGGTGGGGCAATTTCATTGCAAAGCAGTGTATTATAAGGCATATCTGGTTATAGAAAATTTTAAGGGGGGTATCATTATGGTACCATTAGGGCACGTACCTATACCGGCTATCTCACGTTCGAACTTGTTCGTGCTCTGTCCCTTTTTAATGGATTGGTGAAAACAGAGAGTCAAAAAGTTAACTCGTTTTCAAGTTATCGTAATAAATAATAAGCTCCCTACGAATAAAAAAATTCTTTTGATTTAGAGACCGATCTCCCCTTTCAATAATCGTCAGTCACGTGCATCCTACACGCGCACCATCTCATTAATGTTTAGAGCACGCGCAGAGCCGATGTGCTTATCACGCATTTCCCCAATGCAAGGATAATTCGTCTCTTCCAGCAATTCAATACACGCATTCGCTATTGCAACGCAATGCATTGTTGGAATTGTGTCTACAGACGGACGGACAGGCAGCTGGACAAACCGATCACATAAGCACTTTTCTACGATAGTGAGAATTGTTTAGAAGTACGTGTTTTAATGGTACCATATTGTATCGTTGGGATTTTCAATGCTAAAATATGGCATGTAGTATATAAAACAACTCGTAACAACGTGTCCTGAGTTAATATAACAAGTAATTAATGGTAGTCGGAATTGTTTAGTAGTACATGTTTTAATGGTGCTATAAGTTACCTTTGGAAACTTTCAATGTTAAGATATGGCGTGCAATATATCAATCAACTTCTTACGAGTTGTTGACCTATTGTTATGCATAGCTTATTGGTATCAAGAGCATATTGCTGTTTGGCTTAATAGTATCTAAAACTAATTACTGTGAGACATATTGCTAATTAGTAGTAGTTAATCGCTTGCTTCAATGATAGATAACATAGAAACAGTTTTGTAATTGAATATGAAAAAATAATAGATGCGTATACATAACGCTTCAGCAGTTGAGGGTCACTTACCAAGCAAATAACTTTTATTTGTTCAAGTATATAAAGAATAACTTCACTCTCCATTTAACCTTTCAGTTCTTCAAGTTTATTCTTTTAAATTCTCTCTTTACATTATTTTGTTTAAATAGTAATTTACAATTTAGTTTTCCTATTTATATTTTATCTGTAAAGTGTTTTAAAATGTAGGTTAATTCTATGTATCCATGTATGATGCTGTAATACGAAAATGCGCTTCTTTTATCCGCTTTGGCGGTAAAATCATTCTTGTTTTTAATTGTGTCAACTGATATTGACCCTTAAATATCAGGAGTTTTGTATACATTTGCCTGTTAATTTTCGCTGTCTTTTGAAAAGATTTTGATTTACACAAGTGATCCATTCTACAGGTAAGAAACACTGGGTAATAAAAGGAGGATGGGGGGGGGAGACGCTGCGAAGACCAAATATGAGAAGACTGGGTGAAAATTGATCAAAATGCCCCGAGCGCCATTTACCCTCGCTAGACCACTGCCTGCTGTTTATGTTAGCAAATTTAAATTTCTATGATAGGCTTTGACTATTTGAGGAACCCTATTTACAAAAGAAATGAAGGGTATACGAAACCCCTACACTAATATAACTTATTTATAATATGAAATAAATGTTGCTTTACGCTGAACAAACTGCAAGCATATTCACGCTCTATTATAGAAAAAGGAAAAAAATCCTTTATAAAACTCAAATAAAACTACGAGTTTATGTCGCTAGAGAGCCAGATAAAGCCATTTGATCCAGCGCGTAACTGACTTACTGACCTTTACATAACCTCTATATAACTGGTTATATATGAGGTCAATGAAATGACTTCGCTATATAAAGAAAACATGGCGACCAAGTTTGCTTCTAGTCGCCGCGTAGGGCGCTATATCCAATTGGACAGCCACTCTATATATTTCTGTCTCGTTTGTCTGAACACAGAATGCAGAGAACGATTTTGTGGTCGGCTATGTAAACAGCGCATAATTGAAATCAGTCAAACATGAGAGAGAGGATATTCCTTGCTGTTTTCAGTGCATGTTGACAAATTCCATTACCTCAACTAAATATACGTTAAATGTTACGTTCCGCTTCAGTGCTGTTTCTTTAAATGTTAAACGTTTTCCTGATGCGCTGGACTCTTTCAACAGAATTTGAGTCCTAAATTCTGTCGAATAATTCGAGGAACTTGTCCAAAAATTTTCTTCTGTAATCCTTGCTGCTAATTTCACGTTTTCGGTTCAAGTTATGCTTATTGGATGAGTATTAAGTATATTTGTTCAAGTCTTTGCAACTCTTCAGAATATTTCTCCATGCGTGAATACTTTCCACGACCAGAGTGTATCCAAACAGTAAATAAAATAGAATGATTAAATGTTTTTCCTTTTGCTATGGTGATACGTAAGATGTAGATAATTAAATTTCAGTTTCCGCATGGGATTTAAATGAAAAATTAATTAATCAACTTCGAATTGCAAAAGAGCACCGCCGGTAGCATTTGAAAGCAAACTCTGGTTAGGAGTGTTGAGTCCATAAACTTCTGTTGAGTCCTTTTAGTGAAATCTGGATTCCCTCTGTAGGAGAAACATGTTAAATTGAAAGAAAAGATAGCAAGAAAAAAAAAGGAACACAAAAATGAATGCAGTTCCAAAAAATGTCAAAGAGTTTTGTTCGAGAACATTATATTATTTTTGTGCATTATTTATACAAATCAAACCTTAGATGCAATACATGAACCGTTTGTTCAGAACGACTTCATTCTTTTTTTTAGTACGAGAAAGAGTGAAATAAAAAACAACCTCTTGAAGATGCAAACAGAGGAAGAAATGAAAAACAGCAAGCCGAAAGAGATCAAATATTTAATGAAGAAGTTGGAATACAGAGAATAACATTAACAAAGAAACAGAGAACCTAATTGGAATCGATAGAAACTTCAACCAAACAAGAGAAATATTGTAGACGAAGTGAGTAGTGCGCACGAATAAGATTGATTTCTAGCTTGTTTCTAAAATATCTAGAACACATGTCAGGAGATTTGTAAGTTCACTAAAGTTCATGATCGCGTATGAGCATAGGTTTATATAGTGACTTACAAATGTGTCTCAATGCTGTGCAGTTTTACTTTGTATTACATGAAAGCATATGTTTGTACAAGCTATTTTATTTTAGATTTCAAATAAGACACTCTTAGTGTAATAAGACTTATTTTGACTTAACCATTCAGTTACAACTTTTGCAATATGACAACGAGCACAGTCTTGTTGAAACATCTTGTATTCTTGTTAAGTTAAAAATCCTTCAACGAAGGAAGAAATTTTTCTTCCAGATCATTGACAAGTCGTTTGAATTTAATTTTTTTTTATCAGTTTTACAAACACGTCCAAGACACACAATCCTTCTGAATTGATACAACTCCATATCATGGCACTGCCACTTCCAAATTTTGCGGTTTTTTAACATGCTGGTTTTTCAGGTCAAACCGATTCTCATCCGTCAGATCCCAGCCGATTAATCTTTGTTTCATCAAACAATATCACTCTGCTCCGATGCCCCATAAAATGTGTTATGGCACATTTAACTCTTCCAGATATGTCTCTAGGTGAAAATATTGGTCGCTTTTTTCTATAAAATGGGTTTTAGTTCAGACTGTTTCAAAGCCGAGAAACAGTTCTTGAAGAACATTGTTTATGTAGTTGTCTGGTTAGCTGATCTGCATTGTCCACTTTTCCACTTGTAATTGTTCGGACAAGATTTATTTTTCCTACTGTTTCTGGACGTCCACCAGGGATTTTGGGAAGTGATGGCGTTAATTTTTGTCTTAGCCCACCAACAGTTGACTGCCTTACATACATTTTTGTACCCCGATACAAAGAGTAGATTTTCCTTTTTCAAGCAAAGACAATATTTGAAAGACCTTATCTTTTGGGTTTCATATTGAAACAATATCTACAATGACAGCAGAATGGGTTGCTTAAGCCTTCTGAAATGAAATTAAAAATCTGAGGGTTAATATTATTTTAGATATTTGCATATCTTCTATTTATCTTCTTACTATCTACCAATAGTTCATTCCAATAATGTTCTGATTGAAGTAAATCATCAATACTACAATATTATTCAATATTTTAAAGGTGTCTTAGTTGATTTCTAAAATAAAATCCCTTGTACAAATTCTTTCAACTATTATAAGTAGAATAAAACACAAAACTGCACAGAATCGAGTAAGTTTTGTCAGGCACTGTAGAATAAGATATCATCACACCAATAGAGAATAACACCAAGAGAGCGGTGATCGTTTCTTATACGCAGTAGAGTCTAATTAGGTAGTTTTGTTTGATTGAATAATTTCGTGAACTGCGGATACTGTATATGAAGAGGAGATAGCTTCACCATGGCATAAATACACTGAGTGAGCATATTATTCTGACCACCCTGTCAGTAACTCGTTGGGCCACCTTTTGCCTTTAATACTGCGGTGATTCTTCGTGGCATTGATTCCACGAGATGTTGAAAGGTGGTATCACTATGAATCTGACACTATGCCTGATGGATAGCACTGTCTAGTTGTGCTATATTGGATGGTGGTGGAGCCAGCCGTCTGATGGTTCGTTCGACTTCGTCCCACAAATGCTCAATTGTAGTGAGATCTGGGAATTGTGGGGGCCATCGAAGTAAGGTAAAGTCCCCCTCATGTTCGTGGAACCACTCCTGCACAATACGAGCTCTGTGGCTTGGCGCATCGTCTTGCTGGAAGACAGCCATCTCCATGACAGGGTGGACTTGATCGGCGACGATACGTAGGTGTGCTGTGCCATCCAGATGTTGTTCAACACGTATTAACGGACCCTACGCATGCCAGGAAAACATTCCCCAGACCATAACACTGCCCGCACCGGCCTGAAGGGTTGTACTCATCCATGCTTTCGTGCTGTTTCCGCCAGATTCTCATGCGGCCATCTGCATGATGTAACTGGAATCGTGACCCGTGAGACTACATGATTTGATTCCACTGCTCGATAGTCCAGTCCTTGTGCTCCTGAGCGAATTGGAATCGTTTCCGCTTGTTGGCTGCAGACAGCAAAGGTGTACGGACAAGTCTTCGGCTTCCGTATCCCATGCGATGCAGTGTGCGGCGGACAGTGCATTCAGAGACCGTTTTGGAGTACCCCTGATTAAGGTCAGCTGTGATTTGATGCACAGTTGCCCTTCTGTTATCCTTTACCAGTCGTGACAGTCTCCGTTCTGTCTGATCATCAACCATCCGTGGGCGGCCACATCGCAAACGTTCAGACCCCGTCTTCCGGCTAACCGTCCAGTCTTGTAAACGTCGATCGCGGACTGCTGATGAGCAAGAAATGCTTATAAAAATATGTGATCAATTGGATGTGAATAGTGCCTCGTGGAGGCTTATTATTAGTAAAGAAGCAGACTTTCGAATTATTATTGTACAAGAGGGACACCACGGACACCACATACTTTAACGACGGCTGCTCTTGAGCACCCCACGAATGCTGCTGTTTCGCTGATACTCGCTCCATAGCTCCGAGCACCTACAATCATCCCGCGTTCGAAGGCTGTTAAATCGTGTCGTTTACCCATAGTTGAAGAATGGAACACGTCTACTGTTGTCGACGACACTTAGCTTTTCTTTTTATGTTGGTCCGGCCCGCTAGCAACATTGTGGCGACGTCCGTGCGCGCATTTGCATAAACATGTCAGGTGGTCATAATAATATGCTCACTCAGTGTATAGATGCTACTGGATTTCTGCCTTTAAAGTTACCACCTCTTCCCATCAATGCACGGTGCAGTTGTTGAACTAAGTTTCCTCCCTCCTTATGGTGCGTTCCAGAAAAATGCGTATCTTTGTGAAGATGTTCGACAAGATCAACGCAAATGGTAAATCGCTCTTCACGCTGGTCTGCGTTCAGTACGCAAAGAAACTAAATGCTCTGCAACTTGAGTAATGTTGAGGTCTTTTGAGAAAGCGGTGGGACTGTGCCATGATTAACCCGACTTAACAGCGATATCATCGGCAGTTTGGAAATGTTACGCACACCATTTCTTGAACATTCTTAAACTTGGCTTTCGTTCTTGCTGTTCGTCGGCGACCGTATGTCCACACTTTCCTATCTTTCGCGTGACGTTTGTGCCATTTAAATCCTGCACTAGGGCTTGTTTTACATAAACTTGTATGACCATCTACAATGTTTCTATCAAGATATAAAGAATACAGGTAGCGCCGTCCGAGAGAAAAACTGACTGTCGCCCCATCTGTTGTCGGTAACTGGAATATTGCCTGCTTCATGACGTCACAAGGACCAATGGGTAAAAATTCTTATGGGGAGTAGTGCTTTTACGCACCAAAATACCATCATGCGCAATTCCCACTTACAATAATATAAAATTTAATACAAAAAATAAAAATGTTTCCTTTTTCCGTTTCCCCAAAGGTTCAAATTTAATTAAAAAATGGTTAATATCATGCAAATTGGCTATAATATTTGCACCATAACAGCAGTGATTGCTCTAACCAGTGATTGCTCCCTTCATCCATCCCTGCTCTAACCATTTCAAAGATGACGTTATGAAAACAATAAATTCGTATATCCTCTTACCTAACATTTACAACTAAATCATGGGATATTAAGGATTCTTTAGGTTACGTTAAGATCATCAGTTATAAATTCTGCATCAACTACATATTTACGATACCTAGCCTATTTGCTCTTACGTTCACTTCTAGCAGCGCCGGATTTATACTTTTCCTTAGTATAGGCCACTGACTTTCTCCCGCCCCTACTTTCGTGATCACTTGTAAGTAATGTAATGTAAAGTAAGACTATTTAGGCAATAAATAATACGTATTTAAGTAGATAAGTAAGTATTGAATAGAATAGTCAAACTAATGAAATCCGCCGCCTCCTGAACTGGCAAATCCTAGTCGGCAAATCCAGCGCTGCAGCCAGAACAGAAGAACATTCACTGTTCTTGCTTCTAGTTATCTAACGATTTTAAAGACGACGATTATGAAAACAATGAATTCGTATATTCTCTGATTGAATTCGTATATCCTCCTACCTCAGAATCGTAGATTTCATTAGACGTGATCTTCGATTCATGAATTGACATAGGCCTAGGTATTTGTTTTCATAATCGTCATCTTTAAAATAGTTAGAGCAAATCAATGCAGTTGTGGTACAAATATTTTTATCCAGTTTGCATGATATTAAGCCCTTTTTAATTAAATTTAGATCTTTGGGGAAATGAAAAAAGGAAACATTCTTATCTTTTGTATTATATTTTGTATTATTGCAAGTGGGAATCGCGCATGATGCCATTTTGCTGTGTAAACGCAACATTCCTCATAATAGGTTTTAAAGATTGGACCTTGTGACCTCATGAAGCTGGCAATATTCCAATTACCAACACCAGATGGGGCGACAGTCAGCTTTTCTCTCGAACGGCGCTACCTGTATTCTTTATATCTTGGTTTCTATCTAGCTTTTAACAAAATCTGATGTTTGAACGCTATTCAAATTTGGACATTATTTCATTCGCCAATACGCTGCAGTATACTTTTTATAATCCTACGTCATTCATTATGCTCTGCATATGAAATGCATTCTGGCTATGCCTTTTGGTGACCAATCCACGAAATTATCTATTCTATTGACTGAATACGTACAAGCTTGTTTGCTGAAAGATGTTACAATTCACAAGATAAAGCGAATACATTAAACAAGGTAATCTACAAAAACCAGTAATAAAGGCTACATTATGTATTTATTGATTTGGTCGTCTGGTCGAGCACTATGTCAAATCCTCGGACGAGAAGATTTGACAAGATTCGTGGATCTCAAGGAGAGAGAGTAATATTGGATCTCAAGGAGAGAGATTCGTGGATCTCAAGCATGTTGCTGGCAAGTAATATCACCCGTCAATAGTAGAACTGGCAATAGGAGAGAGAGAGGACTGAAAAAAGCCAATTGGAAGTTGCAGTGCGCAGGTGCGCTTCAGAATCCTCCCGAAAAGGATAAAAGAAAAGGCTGCAGATGGAGACATCAGAAAGCACCTAGTTCTAATCAGATTCAAAAGTTTAGCTCCTGATGCCCAGGAATAAATTTCTTAGGAATATAAATACAGATTTGAACTTTTATTATTGTGTTTCCATACGCAACTTACATCAAATGCGTGTGAGGAACTTTTGATTCTCGTGAGTGGCCCTTCCCCCGGTGTTATCCGGGGGAAGTTTCGTGGCCCTCCCTCCTTTTTTCTTCTTTTAATGTATTTTTGATAGTCACCATTGAAAGATTGGTCATGGTAGTGGCTGATGGTGTTTTTCCCATTGGCAAATTGATGAAGGAAGTTTATGATAAGACGGGTATTTATTACTCCGGTGATCGCATCAAAGGAACCCGCATTTAAGTCTTACAGAGGGTTTCAAATACAGAATGGCGATTGCTCTACCGTCCACATTTACCACACTGACCCTGGCCACTTGAACATCTTGGTCAGGGGAATCTCGTCGCTGCTTTCAATGGCGTATGTCAAAAAGTTTATGTTAGGGTACGACGAAATGCTTGGCATCTCTCGTCCCGTTCACCCCGATTCGCCGCGTCTCCAGACAGGTATCCCAGACTACCTTGTATTGCACGGAAAATGCGCCTTCATGTTGTACAAGGGGCAAAGGCAATGCTGCTGGTATTGTAGAAGCCGACACACGTTAGGAAGGACTCCCCCCTTCTGAAAAAGTGAGACTTTTGTTCCAAGCTTGTTAGCAAATACCATAAATGCTCCGAATTAAACTTGGAATACACCAGCAGTATCTTCGTCTTCGACTCAGCGGCTGCCGAAGATGATGACGCAAGCCATTGGAGATTCATCATCTCTGTCTCCACTTGCTTCTCCTCCTCGTTCGTCGTGGGGCATTTTGATATTGCCACCTCCTCTTCCACCTGGAGAGCCACAAGCAGAGTTGCCTCCACTTTCACCTCCGTCTCCGTCTCTATTATTGGTCGAAGAAGGCCTTCCATCGCTACAAATATCATCGGACCGAGGACTTCCGAGGATGTTAGCCCGGTGAAAGAAGAGGCCCCTGGCTAGTGCTCGACGTTCACCAAGGAAGATTTTCCTGCACTTCCTCCGCCATCTCGCCCGTCGTCGCAGCCAATAGGATCAACAGATCTGCTTCCTTGCGAGGCGCTCTCATCTTCTAACCTTACCTAGGTTAGGTTAGGTTAGGAAAAATTTCAAATTTTATTGCCCTGCAGAGGCCATTTATTTTGTTGCTACAGGAGGTCAAGTTTGACTCCTCTCAACAATGCTTCAGTCTTTCTGGCCTGCGTACAACCTTCCCAGATAAACGGTTTTTTATCAACTCCTCTTCTTCAGTGAGTCGATGGGTCACTTCCATCGTTCTTCATCATTCCATTCATGTTGGGGAGTGTTTGTATGGCTGTGATTACAAGGCAATGTCGCTGGATATTTCAAAATCTGATGTCAGTTTTCGGCTGCTTAACATACACTGTCATATCACTGAATTATGACCACCCGCTTAGTAATGGGAGTAGTCACCTTCGCCGCTATAACTGCTGCTAGGCGTCGTGGAATTATGACCAACTTAGTGCGGTGCTCAGGGCCAACTCGTCTGTGGTCCAATGGCGGTGCTCACGTGCAAAGTCTAGGCGTCGTTGACGATGACCCCTGGTCAACATGGGTGCAGCAAACATGCTTCGACTGTTCAGGCCAATCCACAGCAGGGTGCGTTCAACGGTAATGCCGGATACATGTCTTTTGGCACCTATGTTGAATCTGGTGGTCAGTTGATGGACTGTGGCTTCCTGTCACCTTTTACGAGTCGTCGTAGGCGCCGCTCACCCCGTTGGTCAATGGCTCGTGACCCTTTACAGTGATGGCGTTGGGACGCGATTTCTGTCCCTGCTGTCCACTCTTTGTACACCTTCACTACAGCGGGCGTGTACAGTTCACAAATCGCGCCGTTTCGGAGATGGTGCCACCCTTGCTGCGATAGCCTATTATCACCCCTTTTTGGATTACCCATCTTGGGGCTCGTGCACCTGCCGTTTGATGCACCAGCTTTAAAGCTTTCTTAGCCTGTTATGCAAATTTTGCAATGTGCAATCGCTGTTGGGCAAACCATGCGTGTGCCTTGAAGGGGTGCTGGTCATAATTCATTGATATGACAGTGTATACGCTCCATGTGATCCAACAGAGAAAAGAAACTTTTTCAACGATACTGAGTGTTTCTTGTGTTCTTCGTTGCCTGTAGTAGTGGCCGCTGACTTTAACTGCCGTCCGGATGAGAATAATATCTTTTCGTCCGGTCATGTGTTTCAGCTGTGTCAACAAAACGCACTGTTCGACCTTTGGATTAATTCTCCACGAAGAAATGCAGCCGGATATACATTCCATCCATGAACCGCCATGTCATCCCGTATCGACCTTTTCCTGGTAGATAGTGCTTTTGTTGGCTCGTCTGGGACAATGTCGGTGATTCCATGTTCCTTCACAGACCACAGTGCCATCTTGTGGTCGTGGAATTCTCCGTCAGTAGCTTACACTGTAGGTTGTTCTCCTAATAAGAACTGGTTTTTAAATGTTTCTCTGCTGGACAATGATGAATATAAGGGAATGTTCATTCAGTTTATTGACAAACAACTTCACTTCTTGCATCCTACGCTAGCTTCGTGGCTTGGTCTTAAAATCAAGATTAGACGTTTTTTCAAGAAGAACGGCATAGATGCTACAAGACGATGGCGTTGCTCTCTCCTGGTACTGCACAACATGTTGTCGCTCTTCGTAAAGCCACTTCACAACTGTTAACCAGCAAATTAAGAACGAGATTGACGTTCTTAAGATGCGGAAAGCGGTTGGTGGGGGGCGCTCAGGGCCAAGATCACCTGGGCGTCCAACATAAGTTGCAGCGTGCTAATAAGTAGAGGTGTCATCGTTTGGTGACGGAATGTGAGGAAGTGAAGGCTGATTCTGACATCCTTTCGACCTTCCATTCTCATTTTTCTTCTTTCTTCAGCAATCCTGTCGATCCATCGTCGCCAACGGAGCAGTGGATTATGGCGTGAAGCCCGTTGCTGAGGATACGGACAGCTTCCTCTCCCGTCCCTTCACCAAAGACTAAGTTCTGCAGTTTTTATCGGCCGCGAATCGTCATTCTTCTTGCCCAGATATGGATGGCATTCCATACGCCATATGGAAACTTATAGGGTCTTTCCTGGTACGGGTATTCAATTCCATCTTGACCAACGCCTCCTCTATTACACCCGATTTTTCCGTCGGGAAGATTGTCTTATTTCCTAAGGGCCCGATTCCGCAACTCGTAAACCAGTGGAGACCGGCAACTCTGCTCAATACATATTATAAGGTTTTCACTGGGGTGTTTTAATACCGTCTTAAACTTTATGCTGACGAGTTCTGTGCTCCGTAGCAATCCTGCTCCATTCCATCGCGCAAGATGACGGATAATCTGTTGACCATCATGTGTGTGATGAAGGAGGCCCGTGCCCGCCAGCAAACTCTCGCCATCCTCAGCTTGGACCTGGAAAAGGCCTTCGACAAATTGAATCACCAATTCCTATTCCAGGTGTTTCGCCATCTTCGTCTTCGGTCTTTTGCTGCAATTATCTCACCACTCTATGTTTCGGCCACATTGTGTGTGGCGATCAATGACTTCATCTCAGCAACTTTCCCGCTGTCCCTTTGTCAGGGATCAGGTCAGGCAGGAATCCACAATCCATCCCTTTGCTTGCTTCGCTCGTGTCACGGAATCCACAATCCATCAAGGATTCCGATGACAGTTTCGGCTGCTTTCGCACCCGTATCATCTACTCATCGGCGTGGAAAGCTAGACGACCTAATACTCGTCGTCGTCAACGTAATGGAGAAAGAACGAATGGGAGAAGAGGAGGAAGATCCCGAGAATACGACGAGAGGAGACGAGAACAAGGACATCAAGTTGGAAAACCGAGGGCGAAAGAGGTTCGCGCCAGCGAGAAGATTTTCCGCCATGACGAACAGTTTAAACCAGCGAGCAAGTCTTTTCTGTTAATTGAGAAGAGGAAGGATTCCAGAGTGGAGAAACTTCCAGCCGAGCTTGGAAATAAGCACGTCAGCGAAGGCAGCGAGCAGAGCAGAGCATGCGACAAGAGTCTCAAAGACTGGAACTCCTGCATAACTACTATACACATGGTTTTCTTGAATTTTCAAACTGGCAGTAACATTGAACTGGCCAAACGTGTATTCAACGAGCTACGCAGTTACGAACTTCGTTATTGTTCACGAGTTCGAGGACTGTAGTCCTTTGGCCTTTCGCATTACTTACACGAGCAGCTGGGCTTTATCTTAGTATCATGAAATCAATACTCCTGTGTTTACCAGCGGAGTGTTGATTCTTCTGTTTCGTCTAGATATTTTATCCCAGCCATCTTCTTTGGTCGCTACACATTATCGGTTATGTAACGGGGGCAAGAAATTTAACCACGATTTTTAATTCATTGTTCGCTTCTTCGTAGTGCGCATGATAAGGCAAGCAACGATTTACCCAGCGGAGTGCTACTTCAGTCATCTCTGCCGACCTAATTTACTCTTAACTAATTGTGACTAATTAATACTGGAACATTAGACCCCACTGCATAAGAAGGTCGACTCCTTAGCCGTCGATGTGCATTGTTGTCGTCGTTTGAATTTTCAAAGTTCGCCCGTCCTTATACATTGTTTGTGCATGTGGAGTGCTTGACATTCCCGTGAAGTCGATGGAGTGTTATTCCTTCACGTATTTATATTGACGGCATATTGAAGTGTTTGTTCTCGACGCAACTCCTTATACTTTTATGTTGAATGTTATTATTAATGCAAGTCTGCATAGGTTTCTTTATTCCTAATAGCTAAGCATAGTAAAGCTAGCTTTAAGGATTGCTTTAATATTTTTACATTTCCTAGCTTTAATCATTTATCTATTTGTTGAAATAAACAAATATTTGTTCATTAATATTGCTATCTCCGCCTTCTGTCATTTTCCATTCCACTGCGCATTACCCTGCAAAGTTTTCACATGACAGCTCGCTTGGGAGCGTAGGAAAACGGCCACCACAAGGGTAAATCGACCGACTGGACGATACTGTAAAATATAAACAAGAGCAACTATTAGGAATGAAATCACTTCAACAAGGAAATAAGATTTCAGAGAAATTAACGAAGATTCGATATCTCACATCGCTCTGGCGCTCACCAGCCGACGTTACCAGCTGATAAGTTTTCCTCTCTTTTATTCTAACGTCTGTCCACAGTATCTGGCTCCATTTATTTAGTGATAAGTTTTCGTTGGACTGATGATGACGATCGTTGACCCCAGTCGGGAGAGAACGAATTAACAATCCTTAATCCCATCAAATGTAGCCTTTGTAGCCTGAGATGGTTGCCGGAAAAATGTATGTCGTGGCTCCGCTTTCTCCGTCGAGTGATGCGTACGACCAGTGGCTGGATACGTCGATTCTTCACAATGCGATTTTTGTGAGTCGCTCTATCTTCCAAGCCTTGGCGTAACGAATAATTGCCTAACTCCTTGGTGAGATGAAATGAAGTAGAAAAACTTAAATCGTTCAGATAATCTTTCTTAATGTTCATATTTTTATGCTCACCAATCTGCTGCGTCGTTGAAGACAATTGCTGTCGGAGAGTTGCCGAATTTTTCGCTGTTGAAGCTAGGGCTGATGTTGTTTGCCCCAGCAAACACCCTAATCAGGATCTTAAAACGGGATGTTCAGGCGCGCATGCTTTAAGACTCAAGCAGCCCTTTATTTAAGGGCTGCGTCACTTAATTAAACGCCTCTGGTTGAAAGTCCTTCGCCCACTGGCAGGTCTTCAGAAGTCCATAGGAAACGTAAAATGATATCCATAGGTGTTATGCCCCCCCC
>JAHWFO010052524.1:467566-499265 GCA_023313115.1 Rhysida immarginata | reverse complement strand
ATGACCTCGCAAAAACATTTGGATGTCGAATAACGCCTTTTAAACACGGCTGGATCGGCCTCGGTGGCTCAGCGGTTGCGTGATCGCCTCTGATGCCCGAGAACGCGGGTTCGATCCCGGCCGAGGACGATGAGGATTTTTCAGGAGGAAATCCTGAGATCACGCACTTCCTTCGGAAGTGAAATAAGGCCGTTGGTCCCGTGTAGTCGTTTGCCGGCTGCACGTTAAAGAACCCTTGCGAGGCAAAATTTGCGGCCCCTATAACGCCGTCCTGAAATGACCATAGCAGTTGAAAAGGACGTTAATGCCAAACAAACCAAATCAAACCTAAACACGGCTGGACCTAGCCGATGCCATTCGAGAAGGAGGAAGGACCTTAGATGTGCAACTCCTTTCCTCCATACCATTGCAGATGTTGGGTTTATCCTATGCATCCTATCAACTCGAGCAATACACAGCTCTCTGTTCATGACGGCGATGGAAACGGCCAAGTCCACTTTCAATGCAACACCGGTGGAATCGTCCATCAGGAATCGCACTACCTTATAAGAAATATTTGCCAGCCTAAAATATTGTTTGAGACGATCCCAGATGGACTTTGCGAATAAAATATATGTTTGATGGATTCAACAATACCACAACAGGCATCCAGCAGATCCGACCACTCTCCATTGATGGAGATGCTGGAGAGTGTGAAATCCATAGTGCAGCAGTCACCACTGGTAGTTGAATGCAGTACTATCAAACGCAATTGCTTTAATTGCCTTTAAGATGGCTGACCACGGATAATCAGAGTGCACACGAAAGATGTTGGTGGTCCCACTCTGGTCGGACTGCTGGAAGAACCAAAAAGACGTAGGTTACCCCAGTCTTCTGGGTCGAGTTGTCGTAGTCCGGGAATAAAAGTCACAAGATCGAGTTGTACGAGGGCGTTTTCAAAAGTAATGCCTCCATGGCTGTAACTTTTTTTATTTGTTAACCGATTTCCAAAATTCTTTTTATATCTTATACTCACATTTGTCCTCTATGAAATGCACTATTCACTTTTCGACATAATCCCCATCCCTTTCCACGCATTGCGCCAACGCGTGACTAGTTGGGTGAACCCGTCGGAGAGGAATTCCGGAGTTGTTGTCGACACCAGGATTGAATGGCAGCTTTGGACCCTTTTCTGAAGTACGATAATGTCCGCCCGCACACCAGTCGCCACACACCAGAGGCGTTGCAGCGCCTACAGTTCAAAGATGAAAGACTTTGCACCTTGCCACTTTCACCGCTTTCCAAAGAAGAAAGAGCCCCTTAAGGGACATGAGTTGGTTCTGACGGCGAGGTAAACGCTGCCATTCAATCTTGGTGTCGACAACAACTCCGGAATTCCTCTCCGACGGGTTCACCCAACTAGTCACGCGTTGGCGCAATGCGCGGAAAGGGATGGGGACTATGTCGAAAAGTGAATAGTGCATTACATAGAGGACAAATGTGAGTATAAGATACAAAAAGAATTTTGAAAATCGGTTAACAAATAAGAAAGTTACAGCCATGGAGGCATTACTTTTCAAAACGCCCTCGTACATTTTTGTATAAGTCCGGGAATCGTAAATTAACCACCACTGGCAACGAAGATGGAATCGGCGGCCTGTTCACCTTGAAAAAGAAGCGAAGATGCAGAAACATAAAGATTCGTCCAAATAGGAGGGGGAAGGATCAGGGCGGCCATTCTGGCGGTGATGAGGTACCACCGAATGTCTGGCAGCCCCAAACCCCCCCCCCCCCCCCTATCATTGAGGATGAAGATGAAATCACTCTTGATTGGGTAACGAATGGTACCATAACCCCACACACATTTCACAATTGCTCTGCCCACTTCTTGTAGCTGATGATGAGATGGCAAGGTGAACAGGCATTTAGAAGTCAACACTGGTAAAACATGAGTTTTAATGAACCGCACCCTGACAAACATCGATTGGTAAAACGAAAATTTTTGTCAAGCAGGGAAACACGCTTTTCAATCACTGGTTACCAGTGAAGAGAGTCCATATCCTGTAGAAAAGAAAACACATGAATAACACTGTCACTTGGCCACACCATGATATTGGGAAGTGTTTAAGATAGTCACTAGTCCAATTCCCAATAGCAATACCTTTAGAATTGACGAGGTTGATGGAGCTCCCCGTCGAAATACTAAAGTGGTCGAAAGCCTCTTTGTAGATGCTCAGGGAATACGAATCCGACACAAACAGCACTATGTCGTCTGCATACGCTAGCGACCTGATGTTAACGGACGCTGCAGGCAAATCGTATTCCCGAACATCTGGGTGGTGATTAAGGCGTTGCAATAATGGTTCCAGATAAAAGAAAAGGCCGAAGTGCTTCTATCCAATTCCTCGTGGAATCCAAAGGGCCGATTGGGTGGTTGAAAAAGGATACAAAGTTGGTGTGGAAGGCTGATAAGATGTCAGAATCAGTCTCCACAACTCCACTTTCCACCACGACATCGCTTGATGTTAGCTCGGCGTTTCTCCTCTGCGAATGCTGCCGCTGACATATGCCTGACGTCAGCAGCCCAAGAGAGTTTAGCTCTGAGCGCCGCGCCAGCAGCTTTGCGTATCATTAGGGCGTTGATTTCGCTCTTCACTTCTCTAATGTCAGGAGCAAACTTCTCTTTTGGGGTGGAATTACGGAGGAACCGAAGAATTTCCTAAATCATGAAGAGATGACGACGACGACGCCTGGCCGCATCCATCCCAATCTTCCTGAAGAAACGTTTGATTTTTTCCTTAAGTACCAACCACGAGGAAAGAGGCAGACGCACATTTAGAGATGGCGTTCCACAAACTGAACGAACGAACCCATATACTCCTCGTCGTCGAGCAGAGAAACGTTCACGAATTGCGATGGGAAGCGTTTCCTGTAGCTGATGCTGGCGATGGAGGGTTCCACGACCACATGATGGCACTGTAATCGGAGAATGAACATGGAATGACCTTCATTGTACCAGGTGTACCAGCAAAAGCATTATCAATCAAAAGTAGATCGAGGCGTGATGACACAGTGGGTCCTCGATGGAGTGTGAACCCAGGTTGTTCAGTTCGTGGAGGGTATGTCCAAAGATCTAATAATGCATTTTGCTGCACAAACGATGCACATGTCCGGACGAAAAGATGTTGTCTTCATTAGGATGGCAATTAAAATCTCCAGCAATCACTACAAGAAGAGACGTGCACAAAAAGCTATCTATGTCGTCTTCGTTTCTCTGCTGCAGTACACGGAGCATACACATTAAGCAGTCGGAAGTTAACACTAGACCTTAAGATGTCTAACGAAATCAGCCTGTAATCACAATCGTACATACAGTTCGACACCTGAATGGAGGGTTAAAGATGATGGTAACAATTCCTTGGCCATTCGGTGAGTGAGAGTTTATAAAGAATTGTCCAGAAGGGTACTGACTGCGTAAGCCGGGCAGGTCGTGGCATTGTTGTGTAGGAGCTAGCTTGACCTCCTGCGGTAGAAGTATATCTGGCTTATCCAGAGCGGTAAATGTTGACGATACTGGCTGCTTGAACGAGGAACCAAGGAAACGAACATTCAAAGAGATGGATGACCTTCATTCTGAGGATTTAAGATGGAGAAGGCTAACCTTTATACGGCGTAGACCGGAGCTTCGAAGATGGAGATCGATGCTCAGAAGACCGTTTGATTGGTGAGCGGGTCCGATGAGATGAGCTGTGCTGATGACTTGCGTTACTCTCTCTCTCTCGAATGAAGATGATGCTTTGCGGTCCCTTCTGCTACAGTGGCGCCTGGGTTTCTTCTTACGGGGGCTCTTGACCTCCGTAAGCCCTTCCCGCTGTGTAGATGTACTGGAGTTCGCCACTGGGGCCGAAGGTGACACTGGAAACTCTGGAGGAGGACAAATGCTCTCCATTGGCTGTGACGATGGCTGAGATGGAGGAGGAAGATCCGGAAATTCTTCCGCCGGAAAAGTCGACTCAGCATTGAATGGGGCACTGATGTCATCCTTCGCAGAGCTCACATCAGCCATCAGGATGACACTCGTTAGGTGTGGATGCAGACTCTCCGCTGAAGCCTCTGGAGACGGTTGTGGCAGTGGTGGCGGTGGCGAAACTCTAAATGGAGGTAGAGGCGGCGGTGATGAAACGGCCTGCAACGTACGAGGTTATGGTACGGGCGGGACCGAATCACGTGGCTCTGCAGTTTGCCATATTGATGTCATCTTCGCTAACGGTCGAGGCGCTGTCACAGCTGCTGCTGGTGCACCGTCTATCATCTCGGGGGAACGATGGTATTTGCCCACCATGCCAGAACACGACTCAGGAGAGGGCAATTTCTCCTGACATGAGAGGACTTTTTATAGTACCAACAGTACTGCCTCATACCCTTGTATGACACGAAGATACGTTCTCCGTGCATCACAATGGAGTCAGGAATCTCTTTTTTCCAAGTGCATATCAAAAATATGTCGACAGGCAAGCGTCGGGGACAGTCTAGGTGCTCGGGACGGTGAATACCGAGTAAATACCCAAACTCAGACATAAAATTCCTGATATACGCCGTGGAAAGCAACGGAGAACTCCCCCTGACGTGGACCGTGAGGTGGCCAGGGTCGGCGTGAAACAAGTTGACGGTGGTATTGCCAACTTTGACGAATTTTGCATCTACAATACAATTGGCGATCGAAGACAGTCTGCAAAGCATTCTTGACTAGGTTGAGGAGAGTCTCTGCAAGACCAGCACTGAAGGGTCCTCAGACGCTAAGACTGGAGGTAAACCGTCTTGGTATATAGCTCCTTCATGAAACTTAACACTGAAAAAGGTCCATCAGCGACCATAAGAACCATGTGATCCATGGTCGCGAGGAAAGGAATGTCCTGAAGAAAGGTCGAGAGCAACCTCCTCCCTCGCTGGTGCAACCTCCCTCGGGGTTCGCTGGGGGGGGGGGTCTCACATACAAAAAAAATTTAATCACTCACTGGCATTGTTGACTGCTGTATTATCAGGTATAAAGTCCAAATCGATTAAAATATACTAGAAAAAGAAAGCCTTCTTAACACTCACTCCTTGGTCCTAATGAGCTGCGGAATTTCACTATCCATGGAAAGGGCAGATCATCTAATTTTTTCTAAGCTGCCACCGTCTTTATTTCGAATTTTCCCGCTGCTCATTTGCATTACCAGCTTCTTAGCGAAACGTGGAGCTCGCTCGTGCTTCGCTCCTTGGCTCAAACGATTGCTATCCACGGGGGTGAAACAGCGGGGCTGAAGGCTTCTATTTTTTTCCCTCGACGATGTCACCTCACGTGACTCGATGTTATTTCGATCTTTACAAGGTGACAACGATATTCTTGTTATTAAATCGAATTGTCCTGTGTTATCCTCGCTGAGCATAGTAGCTTGTAATGAACCTAATTATTCGGAAATGGTTGTTGTATTGCTTAATACCCCGAACGTTCAGCCTATTGGCCGTTAACCCTACAATTTACCGACAACTTCGGACGTTGCTTTGGTTTTAATTGGCACTTGAGCCAGTGCACATCGTGATATTATTTTGCGCCAGAATACAGATGGTAGGGTTCATTGGATTTTAGAAAATCACCCACGATATGATCCTTTGTATTATCTGCTTATGTTTCCTTATGGGATGCAACAGTGGCATATTTCTGTCGAAGAACAATGCTTATATCAAACGTGTTACGATACGCCAGTTTTATGCTTACCATCTTCAAATTCGTCACGTACATGTTTAAGCTCAGCGAAAACGGGCATATATAATAGAAATCCTACCTTCCATTCTATAGTTTTTGACGCAAACACGACTGCCTATTGTTGCACAAACTTAGCTTTGCATTGTTGGACTTGACTTATACAGGGTGTTTCAAAAGATATAATCCAAAATTCACACACCGGAGGAGGCATGAAGGTGAACAGATTCTGTTAATAACGAGGGGTCGGAACTCAACCATTGCCAAGGTACGTTAGAGGGGGGGGGGAAGTAATCAGAGTGCACATGAAAACACATGAGTAAGTATGCACTGTGCACACGTTTATTATGGAACTGCGAATCCACTGAAGCTTTACAAAAGATGCTCAATGTGAGCCAGCCATGGCGCCACAAGTATGGTATCGGCGTAACATGGACTCCCATATGCGGCCAAATGTTCCGGCCATTTCTCTGATGTCGTCCGAAACAACTGCGATGCGAGCTGCCAGATCTTCAGTGCTTGTCACAGGTGTTCGGTACACAAGTGATTTCATGTGGCCCCAAAAACAAAAGAAATCCTTGCCAAAGAACTGCAACTTCCTTGTGTTGTGCCATCATTTGCATGCTTTATCACTTGTCATTTGCTCCCCCATTAAGTTGACAATGGTTGAGTTCCGACCCCTCATGTATTAACAGAATCTGTTCACCTTACTGCCTCCTACCTCGTGTGAAGTTTGGATTATACCTTTTGAAACACCCTTTATATTGTTGGTCCGATGTAATGAACCTGATTATTTGGAATTGGCTTTTGTATTGCTTAATATCCCAAACGTTCAACCTATTGACCGTCGACCCTATAATTTACCGATAACTTCGGTCGTTGCTGTGGTTTTTACCTAGCAGCGGAGTCAGTGCACATCGTGATATTATTTTGCGCCAGCGCACAGATTAATATTGTGGTTTTTATCTATTCAATTAATATTTTGGGAATTTTAATACTCCATTAGGGACTACCAAATTATAATAAAACGTTTAAATTTCACGACATGTTTCTATTTGAGGGGCCCACTTCAGGAATTCTTACCCAAATATTATCCACTAAGATAATTCCTTAACCACTTATCTTCAATCCAGTATTTTTATCATTAATTTAAAGCTTGTGTTGATGATCGCAGTGAGGAGAGTCCAACATTTGATAAGGAATTCACAAATAGATGTAACAAATAATGCCTTTGGATACTAATCATATGGTAATAACCATATTTAACTGTGGTATTCAGGAATATTCAACTGTCTTTAAAGTTATGTTCACTTGTGAAGATGATTGTGTAGCGTAATTAATGATAAAAGTGCTGTCGTCTATGGCAAACTACACACCGAACTATTTAAATATCCTCACATGCTAACGACGGATGTAGAAGAAAAGAAGTACGAAACACAATAACCATGGAATAAAAAATTAAAATTGAACACAGAGTGGTAAGACCCTGAAAAAAACCTGATGTTTCGGATAGAGGCTATATCCTTTGTCAAAGCAAAGAGGATAATACAGAATTATCCTGAAAGTGGTAATAGGAGTATTAGAAGAAACGTATATACAGATAACGTAGGGAGGAGGGAGAAAGAAAATATTGGCGAGGGAGAACAGAAGGGAACCAATGGGAAGCCGGGAACTGAAATAGAAGACGTGCTGGGATAGGGCAAGAAAGACGACCTATGGGAGATGATAAAAGGGCAGTAAGAAAAATGTCATAGGATAACACGTAAGAATGAAAGTGATAGAAATTGTAAAATAAAATAGGAATGATACATTCGAATCCGCATATAAGAGCTGCGGATAAAATTATCTCAAGTAATAATCTCTGAACTGCAAAACATTTGTTTTTTGGACTATGCATTCATTAACAAATTTATTAAATTATCTTCAGTAATATTTAATGCCATGTTTAAGTAGGAAAATAAACAGAAAATTTCTACGAAATTCTAAGTTCTCCATTACTTTCCAAATGAGCCTTGAAATGCGTTAGAGTAATGTCTTCACTGCGATGACGGTGATTGGCTCGCAAAACCCTTGGAGGGAAAAAACCCCACAAGACACGAACAATCAACAAGTCAGTAAAAGAGTTTTTAACCGCCGAAATCCATGTAGATTAATTTGTCAGTTGCAAAGGCGCACATCTTTCACTCCACTACTTAAAATGAGGCTCCGCCTGGTGAAACTTTAAAACCTTCGCCTGATAGGAAACAAATTAAAACGTCAAGGCTTATTTAAAAACCGAACTTGCATGGGAAAAACAAAACCAAAAAAAAAAAAATGCTTGTTAAAGATGAAAGAAAGTGATGACTCACTTTGTCGATTGAGTTTTGGTTTCTGGCTCTTCGTTTTTTGTTTTATTTTGCGTGGCTCTTCTTTACTGCGATTACTGCTGTTTAGACTTCGCGTTTGAATCTTATAAATTTTGTAGAAAAAAAGGCGAATAAATAATATACTTTATATTTCTTTAGTGATATATTACATAAACATTAAAACAAAGACAAATACATTACTTTAAAAGTACTTGGGAAGATTGTTGTTAGGTATCATGTTCTTTTCCTTCTGTGTAATGTCATGAAGAGCTATGAAACGATCATAATTTAAAACGCCTTATATATGCATCCATGAATTAATTTAAAGTATCAGGTTTTTGCCAACGAGAAATGTCGGATTTCGGGATGAAATAGTTTTCATATTAAATTTTATAATACCAGATGGAGATAAGTTTTGGATAGAGAAAGTTAAATATCCCTGCACTATTTGAGTGCTAGCTAACTTGTAGACCAAAAATCGAAGAACCCAAATACGCAGATATTATCTATTTGCTTCCCCCTTGTTGGACATCCGTCTGTGGAGCCTTGCGGATAATTTCTCTTTCAGCCTTGGTACATTATTTATTATATATTTTTAATTATTAATTTAACAGGAAATCTTTAAAAACATATTTCTTTTGCAAAATCTAATATTGAATCATTTGAAAGATGGTATTCAACCAAGAATGAACACATAGTCAGTGATTATGAATAATTTTCTAAATAAAAAAATATTTCTAAAACCGATCAGTCGTAAAAATCTAAATTTAACAAATATCTTATCAGTATTCGAAGAAAACGACTTACTGCAGAGTCGAACCAGAGACCACGACTATCCAGCTCGTCGTCTCTACCAACTGGATACACGATGTTCCTGGTTCGAGTCCCGGTCGCGGAATTTTTCCTTCTGTTTTTCCATGTAATAACTTTATCTTATGTTAGAGCATTAACGCCAGATCTTATTTATTTCTTTGTCACATTAACACAGAAGGCTGTCATGCAAATGCAGTACCACTCATACGGTTGCCATGACAACCGATTGTTTGTTTAAACAAAATGGCGGACAGTGATGTGTCGATTAGAGTTGAACAACGAATAATTATAATCATCAAGTTTCTCCACAAAGAAGGTTTGAAAACATCTGAAATTCTTCAGATATCAAAGACAGTTCACCGAGTCATGTTTGTCTCGATTATCCGTCTTTACTTGGTGACAAAGGTTTTTGAAGGAGGGCGAGAATCCACCAGCAATGAACCTCATAAGGCAAGACCAGCAATTGCTGTCATTGATGGTATCATCGCACGAACAAATGAGCTGATAAGGGCCAAAAGGCAGATTCATGTCCCGAGAACTGGCTTCAATACTGAACATCAGCAATGGCAGTGTGGAAACCATCATTCACGATAAACTGAAATTCAACAAGATCTGCGCAGATGGACTCCTAAGCAGCTCTCCAAGGATCACAAAACCAACAGGTGGAAATCTGTTCCATGCTGCTGCAGCGATAGGACAGCGAAGGTGATAGCTTCCTAAGGCGTATTGTGACCACCGACGAGACATGGATTCATTACCATACTCCTGGAAGCAAGCGTGTGAGCATGGAGTGGCGACATACTGCCTCACCATGACCCAAAAAATTCAAGATGACACCGTCGGCAACGAAAGTGATGGCGGCTGTATTCTGGGACATTAAGGGTATCATTCATGTCGATTTTCTGGAAAAACGTCGAACAATTAAATGCATCCTACTAATGTGACATTTTGAGGACGTCTCTGAAGCCGATACTAAGGAAAAAGCGACCAGGACTCCTTACCAGCGGTGTTTGTTTTCTGCAAGACAATGCCAGTTTCCTTTTTTTTGTAGTTTCCTGATTTTATAAAAAATAAAGTCCAGGTCGAATTTGAACGCCCCTCGTGTTATATCCGCATTGTTGTGTTTCATTCAAAAGCAGTAAATGTCGTGAAAAAATGCCTCCGAAAATCGGATCATACTGGGGAGGGTATATTACTGCTCTTTCCGACACTAATTACGGCTATTCTGCTATATTTAGCGCATGTAAAACACGAAATTTCTCTGTTTCGAAGAGAGGCATTTCGGCAGTACTGAAAGGAAAAGGAAAATCCGGGAAGGGTTAATTCAACTATTCAGAAACAGCAAAATCCTCGAGTTCCCACAAGCCGAACACCACTGTTCATTCAAAAGGTCAACTGAAAATCCAGCAACCCAAAGAGGAATCGCAAACATTGTAGAAATCTAACAAGCTACCGTAAATAAAATAATAAACAAAGATTTGACACGTCACAGAAAGGAAGAGCAACTCTCGGAGACTCTATGAGAGGTACTTCCTCGCAACAGAAGGATGGAAGTACCCTGTCACTTTAGATGAAGCCTACGTCTACCTCAATTTTCCCCGTCCACGTGGAGAGAAATCGTCCAAGGAATGTAAGGAAAGTTTTCAAAAGGATTTATGGAGATTGCGGGATATCCATACGACGGCAATCTCACAATCAGAAGCGTGGGCAGAAAGGCTAAGGTTAACACCCTTTACTTCAGCAACAGGTTCTTAGTTCAATTATCCACGAGGAAATCTCCGCATTTTATGAAGAGAAAAGCAAAGTTTGGCTGCATCAAGACAAAGCCTCCAGCCATACGTCTATCTCGACCGTTCAATTTATGTTGGATTTGGAAGATGAAACTGGGATTGACGTTATACCCTTTCATGATATCCCTGTCAAGTCACCAGATGCATTCCTAACGGATTTCTCCGAATTTGGATTATTGAAACGAGCCCTTGCTCGACGCCGTCCGACAACCATTGAGGGTCTCTGGAAAGCCTGCAAACAAGAATATGGAACAATATCAGCCTCGCTGTTCTGCAGACATCTCTTCTACAGTGGAAGATACGGTACAGGTCAATAGTCCACAACAAAAGTCATCAAACAGAACACGATCATTGGTGGAGAAAGGGGGTTTCTTCGTAAACTTTCTCCTCAAATCGTTACCATAGATCGTAATCATCCTTTTCTATTACGTACGCTTGACGGGAAATGTCTTTAGAATTCAATTTGCATTCTCTTACTGAGGATTTATTTTCAAAAATATTATGTACATAAATTGAAATCAAATAATGAACGATTTTTCTTTACATAAAAACGAAAATAATATCTAGTAGCCTCTGCTTTTCGATATAAAATTACAAGGAAAATCATTAAGTTAAAAAGTTAAGGAAAATCGTTAATATTTCCTCAAATATAATGCTTTCAATGAAAATTTAAAAATTCTTTCATAAGTAAGTAAGACAAGATTGGTATATCATCGACCGCCGATTGATCTTCGGATTTTCAATTAAAACAAATTTCTTCCTTACATATTTTTTAAACAAAATAATAATACCAAAGATGAATTATGTTTATGAAGAAGGGCAAAAACAGCTTGAGCATAAGATGTCTTCCCATTCTTTAATGATCGAGTGGGCTACTTTTACTTCCTCCATTATGGGTTCGGAATCGTCTACAGGGACATCTGGGAGATAGAAGGGCAATGGATTCGCAGTGATCCCTGGGATGAGTTCGTGATCGTATATTTTTCAAAAAATTCAGTCCGTCGTTGCAAATGTTCGACAGTTGATCGCACCTAAGTCTTTGGCCAGTTTCCTTGTCAGGTTTGATCTTGCCACTCAATCTTCTTAGAGTGCGGTGTAAGTTCAATATTCACGCTTCAATGCTGCTTCTTCAATTTCGGCTGTTATCTGATTCCAGTACGCCTCCCGTTCTGCTTTCCTTATCAAGCGAACTTTTGATTCAGTTTACGATTAGGTTCTTAATTGACCAATTTTGCCTGATGTCGTTTCTCCGCCAACTTTAAGACAGCACTGGAACATAAAAGTAACATTAAATTGTCAAATGAACGAAATTATGTTCATTAAGAGTTTGAGTCCATCAGCAAAATGGAATTCTTTGAATAGAAAGTGGAAGAAATAAACTGAAAAATTGTTCTTAAAAAGCTGCAAATGTAATTTATGGGAAATTTAAAAAAACTACTTAAGGCTTTGTAAGGCTTTTCCCCCCAATTTTTAGTATTTACCTTTTACCTGTTTAGCTTTTCTTTTAAAGAAATAGGGAAATCGTATTTTTCCTACGCACTTTGTCACCTATTTTTTTTTGCTAGTAAACGAATGCTTAAGTGACTTACGGTAGAAAGCAAAGAAAAAGAAAATGTGAAAACAAATAAATAAACCTTACAGAATTAATACAGCAAATTTTATAGTGTTAACTTCAAAAATTAAAAATTGGTGACATTGGTGAATTAATTTAATTCTTTGCATTAAACTTTAAATTCCATTAAGGGATATGTTTAATTTTATCTCATAAAGAATCAATTTACATATTCTAGAACTTTCGGATTCTTACAGTGAATAATTTATTTATATGCACTAGTTTCATAAAAAAATTTAGTGAGCTTTTAATCATTGTCTTCACTTGAAAGCAAAAATGTTTCAAAATTAGCAACGATTTCCTCCCGTCGGAAGGGAGTAAAGCCATCGTTGTCGTCGTCATCGTCCTGAGAGGTTATTGATTTTTCTCAATGAAGTTGAAAAGCCATTTTTATGAAAATTAGCCCGTGTTAAACTCGTGCATGATCGCCAAAATGAATTGTTGGAGCCTCCCAACATATTACGGAGGAGGGCTCTTAGAACAGGCCGCCGCCAATATCGAGTTTCTTAAAGGAATTATTCAAGACTAAATGAAAGAGGAGAAAAAAAAAACAAAGAAAAATTTTAAATATACGTTTCCTTTAAAAAAAGGAAAAAAAAAACCGCCCTTTTGAAATTTTTTGTAAGATATTTTAATCCAGTTCTAGACATCACAGTTATACTTTTAATTTTGATTAGCCACTACCACTTCATTTGTTTTATTATGAGCTTTAGTTAAGAGCTATTTATAAGAATACACGCTTGGTCCATAGGTTTATCCGTCCGCCATTTGCACGATAACTTGAAAACGGTTAACTTTTTCAAATTGTGTTTTCGACAATATGCTCATTAAGGTCTTAGCTCGGCTATATCAACTTTTCAGGATTGGCCCCTTCAAGTCAATTGCACGTGCTCTATTAGTGACCGTCAAAAACACCAAAAAATGGCACGTGTAGCATGACTTCTGGCCGACCTCCGAAAAACAAGCAAAAGGCAGCGGTAATTTACGTGAAATTTCTACCTGCGGCATTCTAAGCAATTGATCTAAGCGTAAATTAATTTCCTCTACGGCCTGCATATAAAATTACAATCTCACGAACACCCTGAATAAGTTCTCGCTTATTCATTGAACGAACTATACCACATTTACATATTCATCTACGTCTCTAATCAATAATTCATTATTTTGATCGAAAGAGATATTAATTTGTTTTTGAGTTCGGTAGACATACTCGATTGCTTTTAAGTAACGAATTCAGGTAAATTAAAATCGATGTACCCCACGTGTAACATCCACAAAGAATTAATAAATTAAAATACAGGTTACTATTAGGGTTTAAGTTCTGACAAGTCTATAGGTCCTTTTCATCATGATCTACAGTCAGTTTCTATATCTTCTAATTTTGAGGATTCTCCAAAGTGGAATCTTCGACCAGCGTCTTTAACAGCACAGCCGGCTACGCTAATATGAACCTTTAAACTAAATACGAAAAAATTATTCTTAACATTCGTGTCTGTTTTGCCTAGATTCAAGCAAACTACTGTTAAACTCCAGTGTTGAACCAAGCTTTTATAATCACACAAAGCAACATGGTTCCAAACACTCTTATTGGTATTGGGAGGGATGGGTAAAGAGGAAAGGAAGGATAACGGTTAGTATAATTAGTCTAAATACCAACAAATGCTTAGGCGTCTTCTAATAGAATCGGAGCTTACGCCGCTCTGTTCGCTACCTTCCTCGGCAAACTTTCCTGCTGAAGCTGTTGATTGCTCGGCGGGGAAGCATTTCCACATACTCTAAACTCGATCCCATGTTGTAGAAGTTCTCTTCGTGGTTATAGAACGATCATTCGAAAGTTAAATACTTCGTAAAATCCCAAAACAGTAAAGATTACTCAGCTGTTTAATTCTGTTATCCGTCGGTTTCCTTCTTCGATAATGAATCAGGACTCGTTCGCCGAGAAATTTCTCTGACGACTAAAATTTCAACTTTTCCGAATGCAAAGGCAACGTAGAAAATTTAACGTAAAATGGATTGGTGCAATAAATCTTTGTACCATAAAATACATTTTGTCAGCAAAGCATTGCGGGTTTCAGGTAATAAGTACAGGGTCCGTCAAAAAATGTATACACACTTCAGAGCAAAAGAAAAAAGTATATAAGAGTTGTAACACTAAATTCATACAAGTATCATCATCATCTTCAGTATATCGGTCCTCAGACTGGTTCGCTCCTATGCAGAGTGCCCTCCATGTCTTTTGTTCATAATTTGTGCATCCCGCGTCCTTCACCAGCTGCGCGGTCCACGTGATCAGGGGTCGTCCCCATGGTCTCTTTCCCTCAATGTAGCCCTTCATCACGTCTCGCAGTACTCCTCCGTGCCGGAGTGTATGTCCCATCCATTTTAACTTGCGATTTTTAATTGCTTTAATAATGCCTCTTTCTTCTCCAATCAGCTGCAGTACCTCCTCATTACGTATCCTGTCAGTCCAACTGATTCTTTTCATGTGGCGCCAGCACCACATCTCTAGCGTTTCTAGTTTGTTTATGGTCCAAGTATCGATCCATACAGTGCTAGTGACCAAACATAAGTTTTGATAAGCCGTTTATGTAGATTTTCGCAAATTCTTCAGTTTGTAAATAGTTTCTGTTTTGAGCGAAATGATAGTTCTGCTATCACTACGCGTGTTCTGATCTCCTGACTGCATCTGCCATCTTCTGTGATCATGCTGCCTAGATATTTGAACGATGAGACCTGTTCGAGCTGGTGTTGTCGATATGGATGGTAAAACGACATGTTCTTTTTCCCAAACACATTACCTTTGTTTTATTTTCATTGATTTGCATTCCGTACTGTTTAGCTGTATGGTTGGCTCGATCAATCATCTTTTGCAGTGTCAGTGGACTAAAGGCTATTAAAGCCTGGTTGTCAGCAAATTTAATGGTCGCGACCCTACGTCCTCCGATTGATACTCCCTATTTCGTGTTACAGTACTTAGTGCTTGAGTCATTATTAGTTCTGCATATCCGTTGAAAAGGCATGGCGAGAGCGGGCAGCCTTGTCTAACCCCTCTGCGAATTCGTGCTAGGTCGGTTTTTTGCTCTGCCAGTCTGATTATTGCCTTTTGTCTTTTATAGATGTCAAAGATGAGTAGCAAAAGTTTCTGTGGGCAGCCATTGTTTTGCAGTAACTGAAAGAGTTTGTGCCAGTCAACTTGGACGAAGGCTTTCGCTTAGTCAACGTAGACCACATACAAATTTCGTTTCATGCTTGCAAAGCGTTCTCCAATTACACGTAGCTTTGCTATCGCATCGCTTATTGACATGTTCCGCTGAAATCCAAATTGGGTGTCGTCCAGGTGCTCCAAGTATAACATGCAGCAGAATTTTTGACGCATGGATGACGAGATTTATCTTGGAACTTCTTCGTTCCTGCTTTTTGGCTATCGGAACAATGGTTGAATATAAGTTGGTTACAGGCATCAATCGATGAATATAAGTCCTCTTTGACTTCTACAATTACGACATGTGTTCAAAGTGATTATCATAAGCGTTGAGACACTTTTGAATATGGCGAACAGTTGCTCCTATGGATTTTCCTGGCAAACTCTTATCAAGTAACCTCCTATGTTAGGTGGCAGTTGTAACCTTCTTTTATCGGGATCGTCTTCATTTAATGCATGTAATTATACTGGGATTACACTACTGGGATATAAGCTTTCGATTTTGCTGTTACGGAAAAAATTCTAGATGGCATGTAATAAAGTATCAGGTCGTTGCATATCAAATGTCGGATTTCGAGGTGGGCTCCGCGCTTCAGCAAAGTACCCATAACAAAGTGGTACATTCCCAGAGATTAACCTATCAGCGATCAGCTGCCTGAAATTTGTATGTCTGAGGTGACATTTAATAGCGTTTGAACCCAAGCCGAAGATAGTTATGACTTCATACGAATTACATGTGATAATGTATTACGAGTTCAGCTTGAATCACACTGCATCCAACGCCTCTCGAAACATCAATAAGGTATTCGGTGTAGGCACCATAAACGAACGTACTGTCCAACGTTGGTTCAGAAAATTCCGGGCGGGAGTGACGGACCTGGCAAATGAGCCACGCGGCAGACCGCCCAACATGTTGAATGGCGCTGATCTGAAGCGATCTGTGGAAGAGGACCCGTCAAAAACTGTTCGGGTCCTTGCAGGGGATCATGCTGCATCAATGTCGACTGTCAGTAGACAATTTAGGACCATCGGCAAGGTGAAAAAGCAGGACAAATGGGTCTCACATGAATTTACGGAAAACCAAAAAGAGCGTCGGTTGAAGGTGTGTGCGGAATTGCTTTTGCGCCAAGAAGAAGCGGGGATTCTTGATCGCATTGTCACCTGCGACGAGAAGTGGCTTCTATACGACAATAGGAACCGATCAGCACAGTGGCTGGATGCTGATGACCCCTGCGACAGTTCCCTAAACTCCCGTTGCACCACAGGAAGCTCATGGTTACAGTTTGGTGGAACATCCGTGGTGTAGTGCATTACAGCTTTCTGCAGCAGGGGAGACGATCACCGCTGCGACTTACTGTCGTGAACTGCATCGTATGCACACAAAACTGTGTCAGCAACAACCATGATCCAAACAGGCTCTGGGCTACGAGGTGCTTCTACACCCCCGTACTGTTCGGACCTCTCCCCTACCGACTACCATCTTTTCCAGAGCCTGGACAATTTTCTCCGGAGGAAAACATTCCTAACCCAAGCAGACGTCGAAAACTCATTCCGGGAGTTCATTGAGTCCCGTGACCATGGATTCTATCGGAGAGGGTTCGAGAAGCTGCCAAATTGTTGTCAACAATGTTTGGATTGCAATGGGTGTTATTTCGAATAGCACGTATGAAGGTGTCCTTTCTAGAGGGCCATTAAAGATGACCTCTGCAATCCGACATTTGATATGCAACGACCTGATATGTATACTTTTTTTGGCGGACTCTGTATATCATAACCGCATTCCAATGTTGTTTACCAACATGGCGTCTAATTAGGTGAGATAAAAAAAACTTTCTTCTCTCGGACTAATCAGCTATAGTCTGTTCTGATTAAAATAAAACGAGAAAAAAATTATTCTCTTAAACCTTAGAGAAAGAATCTACGCAAGCTTTTCATAGTCTTCTTTTCAAAACCCATTCATTGTAAGTATTTACAGCATTGTTAAAAATTTTATCTTGTAAGACACATTTCAGTTAGTTACAACAACGCGCACGCAATTTTCTAAAACGTTTATGTTTTAGAGGCTTTCCGAGGCCGAAAATAAAATTTTTTGTCTTCACATTTTCCACTCTCTTAAGCTTGGACATGCTATTTATACATGGCATATTACAGTCGAGTGCTGTGTATAAGTATTTTATTTTCTACACATTCATTCACATAGAATAAACGAAATGTGTGCGTATTGAAGTGATAACTTAGTCTATATTGTTTGTAAAATTAATAAGTGCGTATTTTAATTAAAAATGACACGAATATAATAAATTAAAATAAATTGTCATATTGGAGAATAAAAGCTGAGACAGAAAATTCAGAATATTGTGAAATTTTAGAGAAACTTAAAAATTTTAAAGTTTTCCCATGGGCAAATTTATTCGCTTACGTAGCACTCACTGTCTTTATGTGAAATTATCGTCATTCATGAGGAAGTTTAGAATTGAAATTCATAGCACTCCAGGAAAAAATATTTATAGATAGAATCCCAGTGTAAGCTAATATACAGGATTTATGAATAAATAAATAAAGACGGAGCATCGATCGGCCTTAGCGTGATCTTCTACTCTATTCTCCGCGTGATTGGATATTATTCAGAAGCCTGAAATGAAAAGTGTTGTAAGTTTAATGCCCCAGTTCTTCTATTCTCCTCTGAAGAGCATGGATTGTATATTTAGGACGCTGTAGACGATGTACGGCAGGTGGCTCTTTCACTGTCTGGCGGATGGTCTCCTTTCCAATTTACATCTCCTTATCTCTTCATCTATTCATGCTCTCGTGAAATGTCAATTTTTTTTGCATCTTCCTATCTGCGAACCCCTTTCACCCTCCCCTCTTTTCCTTCCTTGCCTGCTCCCTAGCTATAGTCTATCCTTATTTATGTATGACTGCGGGGTGGAAGAGGAGAGGTTGGTGGTCCTACCTCCCAATTCAGCGTCGGGGATCAAAAAACTGATGCGCCCACTGTTGCCTCAGGAAGCGAGCGGTGAAAATCGATGAATAATAACCCTTCACGTCGGATCGGTGGGATCGATCGGCGGCATTGATAGTGACCTTGCCGCTCGGCTTCTCGCCCCCAGCCCCCGTATTATTCTTCTACTACCCGACTCCCTGCGTCCTCCTCCTCCTCCCATTCGATTTTCTTCTGACTGTCAGGAAAGAAAGAATCGATCGCCTAGAATTGAAATACACCCCACAATCACGCCGTATTTATAACCGTCAACCACGCTTTTCTTTGCTCACAGGTCAAAGTTTTGAAGGTGTAAGTAACGACAATGAATTTCAGCGACGTTCAGAAATGATAATCGAGAATGGGCCTTCATTCTCTCCGAAAGTGGTTCTTATTCTTCCTTTTATATCTATCTTTCGGATCTTTTCTCTTTTTTCTTTCATTTATGCTTTTTCTCCATCATCTGTGCCTATCTCTTTCTATATCTAGAGTTCCTTTCTCCTGCGTTCGTTTATGTACTCAATTAGCGGGAGGGGGAAATGATGCTTTACATCATTGAATCGATTAATCCATTTAATTATGTTTCAATAGCGTCATCATTAAACTTAGCAAAAACAAATTCAGAAAATGGAACTAACTGAAATAACAGATATACTTTTATTTCATTCGTTAAGTGAAATAGTTATATAGTTTTCATAATATAATTAATCAAACTCCTTAAGCGATACGAGTGTTAGCCAAATGACAACAATCGGAAGCCTGTAGCTGCGCACAGGAAGGCTGGATGATAGTAGCCCTTACCAAAAGCGATGGGGCACGCCTAACAATTGATACTAGCCATTGTTGTTGGCTAGGATAGCCATGTACGCTCGAAATATGAAAGATGGAAGGGTTCAACAAGTAATCATTCGGGTTTGACGGCGGAAAAGCAGGCAGCAACCGAAATTCACCGCCGAATGAGTGTTCTTTACGGTGAGTACTGTCTGAGTGAGTCAAAAGTTAGAGTATTGCAGGATTTGGGAGAACATCGATGAGGGTTCTCCCGAGGCCAGGCCAGATGCACCACATCATCATCCCGGCTAGTACTACGAAGGTGAATGAACTTGTCCAAGCCAACAATGAAGAAAATGGCAGTGTCCACAGAATACTTCATCTGCATTTGTAATACCGTAAAGGGTGTGCACAAAGTTGCGAAAAAATATAGATATCATTGCACGATTCAACTGGGAGATCTTAGAACATCCACCCTACAGCCCCGACCACTTTCTCTACGATTTTCATTTTGGCTTAATGAAAAAGAGTTTAAAGGGATCGGACGCAGAAGTCAAGGTACCGATGCAAGATTGGTTTCGGTTCCATCCTACTTTATTATTGCATCCATTAATTGGACAAAACCATATCAGTAATGAGTTTTTAGGCAGAAAATAATGGCTAGTTAGGAGCCAGATGCAAATTCTATTAAATAGTTTTGACTAGTTGCAAAAAAAAAATTAAAGGCAAATAGTATGATCTCTAATAAGATTAACCTCATAGCGGAAGTAATCTGAATATGACACAGAGAGCAAGACATCAAGAGCAACTCATGAAACTGATAAAAAAAATATGTGAAATTGCCTCAGAATGATTATAAAAAACAAAATATATCATATAAGATGCGGTTTTTTTGTGTTTCCTTGTTTGAGATTATTGATTTTTACAACCTCTTGATTGAGGAATGTGTAGGCCAGGAGAGGAAAGAAATATGGAAAAACCATGCCAACTTCTTGTCAGCGCGTATTGGCCTTATATAAGATGGCATTAGCAACCGCTAAAGGAATGGTACCATTTCAGACTCAAACATCTATTTCGTAGTGTATGAAAAGTGATATCGTGAATTGAATGTAATGGCACCTCAGACCATGACAATCGGTGTAAGACCGGATATGAAGCCAGAGCATTCCTCCAGATGCAGTTAACCATGTGGTGGAGTAAGATGCATCGTAAAACAAAATCTGTTGCTAATGTCGCTGCTCTAGGTAACATTACAACCTTCGACTCTATATTCTAGAGGACAAAAGAATCCGCACCAATGGTAGAACATTCTTCTCTGAAACGGATGGCATTGAACAGGGGTTGCGGGTCTCACAAGGCCTGGCCTGTGACGGTGCTGCATTGTACGTATCTTTGATCACTAGGAAATGCCGTGATGTGTGAATTCAACTCATTCATTGATTTACTCATCCTCTTCTGCCCTCCATTTATATCCCATACATTAAGTGGGTGTTTGCATGTGCTCTGTTAATGTGATTAATTCCATTTCTACTTTGTGGCAGTCATCCTGAAATTTACAAACTAAATCGACCCGTCGTACTTGGACTTGTGTCACGTGTTGAAGAGGCGGTACTCTATAAATAAAAATAATATCCAATCAGCAGAATAATAAACGATGGAATACAATTACTGATATAAGTTTTATCAGTTGTAAAATTCACAAATGAATACAATGAAGGCTTGAAGTAAGATAAATAACGAAAAAATATATTAAGATACTGATCATAAGGAAAAAAACGGTGTCCGCCGGTGTGGAAGTGGAGGCGACGTCCGAATCCAAATCAAGTTGAATTTCGTGGTAGGTAAACGCCGAATGAATAAACTGAAGATGGACTTAATCTGGTAGACATATTCTCATCGCTGGAAACGTCGTAGATTATTTAAAACTAACGAGGGCCTATACGAAGTAATCACCAAAAATTGCATAAATTAGAAATCACACGGTTCACTAGTTGCAAAAATAAAATCTTAACTCCTTAAGATAAGTTAACATTAAACAACACGCAATTCTATAACATTCCGGAGGAATTCAATAGGCAATACCTCCAGCATGAAACATAAATAAGCTTGCAAAGAAAATAAGTATACTCCAGTTATTTTAAGTAAAATGTGTACATTTTAATAAATAATCATGTGGATATTTTTCCTTTATAAATTAATAAAAAAGATAAATTAAATAAAATTAATTTAAATAATATAATCAAATATAGTCCAAAATTATATAATATGGTTGAGTTGAAGATCCTGAAGGAGTTGAAGAAATACAGAACTAGAGGAATTATCTTGAAGAAAGTTGAAGTTCTTGAAACAATAAAGATCGGAAGGAAACGAATGTTCTTGAAAAAACAAAAATCAGAAAAGTTGGTGATGAGTTGGTGAAGTTGGTCCTGTAGAAGCGAACTGGAGATGCTGAAAAATACCGGAGAAGAATGTTGAGATGTATAATTTGAAGTTTTTTGCTCAATTTAAATCTATTTCTTTATTTAAGTTAATTTAAAAATATTCCAACTGAGAAAAAGTCTGGATAGACTGGAAACCGTTACTGAACTTTTATTTATTTTATTTGGACTTTAGTTTTTCAAAAAACTTCAAAATTATACATCATCTCAACATTCTTCCCCAGTATACTTCAGCTTCTCCAGTTCCCTTCTACAGGATCAACTTCGCTAACTTTCTTCAACTCATCACCAACTTATGATCTTTATTCCTTCAAGAACTTCAACTTTTTTCAAAATAATTTCTATAGTTCTGTGCTTCTTCAACTCCTTCAGGATCTGCAACTCAACCATATCATATAACATTAGACTACAGAGTGTTCCAAAAACGATCTTTACAATTTGATCACGTATATTTCAGAAACAGAGATAGGTAGAAATGTACTATTTGCGACACACACATAAAATTTTGTTTTTTTCTTTGTTTTTGCAGATGGCGTAGTGTGTGACATGGTTGAGAGAGACCAAATCTGACACCCAGGTCCAGCAGAACTTCCGGTCACATTACAGAAGCACACCACCTTCACGTCCGACCATCAGACGAGGTTCAAGCAAACCGGGAGTGTCATGAAGAGGACGAATTCTAGGCGTCCGAGCACGAGTGATGCAGACATAACCCCTTTAGATTTTTTTTTTTTTGGGGGGGGGGGGCTTTGTGAAGGATACTGTCTACTAAGGAACTGCGAGCTCGCATCACAACAACAATTGCAAACGTTAATGAGTACATGCTAGGCCGGACATGGGAGGAACTGGAATATCGCTTAGATATCCTGCGTGCTATAGATGGCGCACACATTGAACTCTTTTAAACGATACTAAAACTTTGTGTGTCTGAACATTACGCCACAAAATGCACCTTTTTACCTATCCCCATTTTTGAAATATACGTGATCAAAGTTGTAAAGATCATTTTGGAACACCCTGTATATTTGGTTACAGTATTTAAATTAATTTTATTTTATTTAATTTATTTTATCTTTTCTATTAATCTATAAAAGAAAAGTATCCATAACTATTTATTATACTCCAATTATCTTAGCAGAATTAACTTGATTAGGTTGGAGTTCAGGAAACAGATGTTCTAGAAATAGCGGAGGATCGAAAAAATAACATTCCGAGAGAAATTAAGACTTGTGGAAGCGTGTAATTGAAAAATATCAGGTTGTTGCAAAAGTTTCTTCCGGTTCTAGAACCCGTGCCCAAGAAGGGCTCATTTTCCGAAGGGGGTGTTCATATTTTTTCAAACAAATTATTGCATTCGATTCCTGAATATCTTTGCTATATTACATCCAAGAATCAACTTTCTGACTATACATCTGTGAGTGCCATCAACTGTCTGAAATGGACCTTTCACGCGAGCATATTCGAGCAATAATCTTCTACGAGTATTCTGGAAAGATCAGTGCTGTGCAATGCCACCGAAACATTTGCCAACGTTTAGGTGATGGCACTGTTAGTTTACGTACGATAGAAGAATGGTATCGCCGGTTCAGACGCGGAGATAGCACTCTTCAAGATGCACTTCTCTGGTCGGCCAATCATGATTTCAGATGGTGATCTACGCCAAGCAATTGATAAAGATCACAATGTAACAACGAGGGAACTCGCAGAACAGTTCAAGGTTCACTTTTCAACCATTGCCCGGCATCTGCTTGAGCTGAATCTGTCATTCAAGTTCAATCGTTTTTGTGTTGAAATAAAAATCCGGAAAAAACTTTTGCAACAACCTGATATTACCGACATGAATAAGTCTCTCTCGTTAATATGCCGGACTGATATGTTTCTATTCTTTAATGGTACGTTCTCTGGCATCCGATGTTTTGGTTGAATAACACCATCTGAACGGCTAATAAAATTATAAGAAGCATAATATGATTGCTTAGTATATTTAGTAAAGAGGAATCATTCACATTTAAATTTCTGACAGGCTTAAGAGACTTTTTTAATGGGACCGGGAAGGGGCCGGGCGGCTGCATTGAATTCATTTTAACAAACTTTGATTTCTCCAATTCTTGAAAAGAATGACGGTCGAACTCAGTAACATTAATTGAACTAAGAAACGTCAACGTCTTGCTCAGATAATAAACTAATATAATATTCGTGCTTACAATATCGCCCTCAAAGTCTTTCTCCTCGCTGTTGTAATCGCTTCTCGTCAAAAACTCGCTTCTGTTTGGCTGAAATGTCACTCGCCAAGAGCATCGAGAGGCGTCTCCTTTTATGCACCTATTGCTCGCGCTCCTACTTTGACTATGGTGTTTCTCTGAAATTTTGTCTTGGTTTAATTTCCCCGCCTCAGAACTCCCATGGGCTTCTTCGGCGGTGAAAGCTTTCGTTTTCGACTGAAACTCACGTGACAACTTGCAATTTTTCATGAGCGATAGTATAATAAAAATATGCGTTAATTAAAATAGGATAACAAGATGTGTCATTACCTAATGTCTTAAATTTCTGCAGTAAAAAACGGTTCTAACAAATCTGAATGCGTTTCTAATCAGCTAAACAGTGCATTCTTATCAATGACTTAAATACCAGGAAAGTGAGACAATCAGAAAGGAACGATGACGTCAGCGAGATTACACGCAAACTCTTTGGCCTCATTAATTCTGATATTAAAGCAAATTTAAAGAGAGCAACAGTATTGTACCTATTGATGCTAATTTAATTTTTTATATAACAATGCTATTAATGCTATAAATATGCTAACCTATCAAACATTAATTATTTTTCTTGTGTCTCTACACATATTATATAGAAAGTTTTATAAAAACTTGTTTCCTCTTTCGTTCGTTGTACTTCAGAATTTATGGTCTTCATCATTTGTGTATATCGTGGTTCTAATCTCCTAAATGGATCTTCAATTGTCGGAGTCAATCAACTATTGATCATTTAGAAACAGATCGACATTATCACAGATATGTTTCGGGTTTTTGTTTATTATCATTGAATAAGCAAGGGTTAATAGGAAGCTGGTGATTAATTAAACCTCAACGAAATTAATCAAATGACGAAGGCAATTTCCTGATTATGACCAAGTGATTTACACATTTTTGTTGGAATCCAATCACGCAATTGTTCCACGCCGGTTAAGAGCTCTCAAAAGGATTGCGATAGAATCAATTTTTTAATTAAATTTGTTAACCGCATCCCTAATTTAAACTTGAAGCTTTAAATATATTTAGATATGAAATTCGAAATGAAACGATATTCACAATAGAGTTATGAAAATGTTTTATTTGTTTTGCTTATAAACAATCTGTGGAACTCTAGAATGAAAAGCAACTATCTGTTCGTCTAATGTTGTTAATATTTCATTATCTTCCTTATCGATTATACAGTCGAGCCACCCTATTATGACCTGTTATTCGAAAAACATCGATGCAATAATCTAGATCGAACTAGATTCTCTGTAGTATAGCCGGCGTGATCGAGTTTACAGCTTCAGTGATGCGTTCCCTGCAGATCATTCAGGGTTGCTAGTAGTGGAGCATCACTGAAGCTGTAAACTCGATCACGCCGGATATACTGCAGAGAATTGATATGCCGACTAACAGGAGGGAGGCTCATCGTGTGTGTTCGATTCCAACTGATGCCACGTAAACCATTATGGATTGATGGAATTGTAGCTACCAATGTTTAAAAGATATTCCAATAAGTTCTGATTTCATAATTATTTGTTTTGCCAACTGTTAAGGGTGCCGCTTCGTTATACCCTTAATTTCACCCTTCTTTGGAGCCGCGTCAGCCAGTTCACTCCGGGGATACCGGACAGTGTCTTGCTATGTAGTGTTATTGGCATTGACAGACCTATCACGAAAGTGAAAGCTTCGCCGAATAATCGGCGGCGATCTTTTATGATCTGCGTTTGTGGATTTCTGTACGAATGTCAATTAAACCAACACAAGCGGATTAAACTGCAACTATTTCCTCCTTCTTGATTTTTAAAGAGTTGTAAGAACAACGTTATCTCCTACGCATCGATAAACAATGGGTCTTGTTAATTCGAGGCTTTCAACCAAGCCATGCGCAGTCTCAAATTGTAATTGATAGTCGTGTGCATCGGAACTAGCTCCTGACCATTACGAATCGCGTCGAATGATGTTAATCAAGCGTTTCAGTCACAATAGACCTAGTCATCACTCGCATGTATGGGAGCATCACTTAATCTTCAATTGAGAGATGGCATGGTGTGCATAGTAGGAAGGCCAGCATATACATGTACATCGTGACGCCCTTAACTGTTTGCTGCGTAAAGGTGCAGCAAAGAATTATCAGATATTTGTGGTCTGAGGAAATGAAGCTAAGTGAAATCTAAGCTAAGCAAAACTACTTGACTATTCATCACTTTGTGTGGTCTAGTAATCGCCGTTTCTTCTGTTGACACTCTTGCATCGTCGAGGGCCGCCTTGGAATTTCGATGCCAACTGGGTCATTCATCACTTGCTCACTTTCTCAATAGTCTGCTAACTCTCCATTATCTCCGGTTACTGCTCATTTTTAAAGATTTTCAAGAAAATGTTGAGTTCTGGAAACTATCAATTCCAAGAAAAACTCTAACAACAGTAATTCTTTGCATTGTTACAAATTCAATATTTTTTATAATTCGCAGAAGTGGAACGGAATCTTCATTTCATGTCATAATGAACCTTATTTATATTGCACAAACTTTGCCTTGCATTGTTGGTCATTAGATATATGTTGTTGGTCCGTGCATATTGTTGGTGAATTACGTGATGATACCATTGTTGATACAAACACGACGGGCCTATTGTTGTACAAACATTGCTTGCATTATTGGTCATGAGATACCTCTTATTAGTATGCTGTGGTAGCATTATGAATATCGATTATTATCGATAATTATTATTTTTACAAACTCTCAGATAGACAGTGACCTTCCTCTTGATTTGAAGATCAAGTGTGCAAAATTTCATCAAGATCGAAATAAAACTGTAGACTTATATAAAATACAAACACACAAACACCCTTCTTTAGACAAGGCGCCCAAAGAGGTGGTAAGCAAGTGGTGTATGAGAGGCGTGGTGGTTGATTGGCAAGTGGAATTATTTTGTCCTATGTAAACAGATGCGAACGCGCACATCAAGGTAAAGTAGTGGTGGTGAAGTGTAGTGGAAGTGGCGTGCCGCAGTCGGGTGCCACTAGTCTCCGACAAGTTTAATTTTCGAGTGGCGTGCAAATTCGCTGTCACGTGCTAGAACACATTTGAGCAGGCAGAATGCGAAACTGCGCTGTTATGAGGGTGCGAAACTGCGGTGTTACCAGCTATGATGAGAGACGACCAAAAATCTTATCTTATATATACAGGGTGTTTCATAATTGGTGTCCCGTCTTTAGGTCCAAATAACGACTCAAGGGGAATAGATTGGGGGGAAATGAATATTGATTATTTGGTTTTAATATCCCCTAATTCGGAATAAAAACATTTCGCGTCCCTGGGGGTGAAGGGGTCAATTTTGAAAATTTTAAGTTTGTAGGGGTAGGGGTTAGACCCCATGTGTTATTTAGAAAGTTGTAGAGCATCATGTAAAATGTGGGTTTAGCAAAAAACCCGGTGAAAAAATCTCTTGCCCTGCCCCCTTTATCGAGTGGGTAAAGTGAAAGGTATGGCTAGCAGATGTGGACAAAAACCATACTTATTAGAAAACAGTAGGGCCTACATTTGGAAAATTAATGAGAATGAATGAGTCGTTACCCTGAAAAGCTAATAAACTCGACCGGGCTTTTCCCCCCAGGAAAAACATTATGAAATTTGAAAACTGTACATGGGAAATGGGAAATGTAAGTTTCTAATGAGTTTTTCTGTTTTTGTCTACATTAGCTAGCCAAACCTTTCACTTTACCCACTCGATAAAGGGCAGGGGATGAGATTTTTTCACCGAGTTTTTTGCTAAATCCACATTTTACATGATGGTCTACAACTTTCTAAATAAGACATAGGGTCTAACCCCATACCCCTACAAAATTAAAATTTTCAAAATTTACCCCTTCACCCCCAGGGACGCGAAATGTTTTTATTCTGAATTAGGGAACATTAAAACCCCAATCTGTTCCCCTTGAGTCGTTATTTGGACCTAAAGACGGGACACCAATTATTAAACACCCTGTAAATATAATTCATTTTCTGTTTGTTGTTTGTTTGTTTGCCAACTGACAGTTTCTGCCATCTGATGGCGCCAACATCGCACGTCATATAGGCTGTGGTCAAAAACCCTCACCGGCGAGAGAATGATGACGTAATTTCTCACTGGGCTAACCGTCTTTTTCTCGGTGAGGACGGTGAGACTAAATTAGTTAAAACTAATTTTAGCTAGATAAACATGCTTGGAGGAAATGATTCAATTAAAATCAATAAAGTGTCGATTGGGATTAAAAACATTTGTGTTGTTTAATACAATATTTATTGAAAATATTGGTCACACATCTGTGTTACTAATATTAATTAAAGAAATACAAGAATAATCATATACTATAGGAACATTTTCAAAGAAAAACACAGAGCCATGTCGGCAATATTAATTAAAGTATTACAAAAATAATCATTCAATAAAGAACATAAAATTAAGATAACAAGGAAGTATACATTATTTGTTATTGCAAGGCAAACTATCGTGGCATTTCGAGTTACACAGGTTGCCTTTTTTCTTACAAAAGCACCTCTTCGACATACTTGCCTTCTTACACGCACAGCGAACAAATCTTGGCCTGTTCCTAAGGCTGCTATTTTGGCAGCAGTTCTTAAAGATAAATTTTGTCTCTGGCACTTGTTCTAGTAGCAAGAATTTTTCTTTGGACATGTCAAATTCTGAACAAGCACATTTAAATTTTCAAATAGGTTCATTCTTATTTGAAATTAATTCGTTAATTGATAAGTATAGTAAATTTTAGCAAAAAAAAAGGTTATTTTTTTTTTAATGAATCAACTGCATAGTTAGCAGCATTAAATAGTGGCACACTTGAACAATACATACCTGCAACAATTTATCGAGTATCCCATATTTCGTTCCAATTTTGTGCAAACCCTGTTCATCCTTTTGAAGAACCACTCCAATAATATTATGGAGATCTGCTTTTGCTCTGTCAAATCAGAAATTGATATAATTATATTATCACCGATTTCTACAGGAGCATGTAAATTCTAGTTTTAACAAAGACATCCAGTGTAAACTAGTTTTAACTAGTAAAAACGCGTTCTAACTAGTAAAAACGCGTTCTAACTAAATACGGGTTTTTCCTGCAACATATATATATATATAGAGATAGATTCTTTAACTCAACATGGTCGTGGTTTATTTTTTGAATAATTTTTATTTTAATTTAATTTTAATTTAATTTTCAATTGTTCCGATTCTCTCGTTTTGGTGGCCTGCGCTGTTTCCATTTCAACAATCCAATTATACTTTTTTCCCGTCATGATTCGGCCTGATGTGGATATGATGAATCGCTAGTGCAAGTCGTCTCCGTTCACTTGAGCAGAGGCGATTAGCCTGAAAGACAATCTCGAGATCGCGATACGAAAGTAAGAGTTCACGAGATCTTGTGCTCGCTCATCCGGAGCATGCGCAGTCTTTTGCTCGTTCGCTCAGCGCAACGCAAGATGGATTTGTGGCAGCCCTTAAGGCAAGCATCCTAGCCGCCGAAAAAGATGCTCAGGTGACTTTTCAGTGCAGGGGCAACACCACCTAAAGATAAGGCTTGAGCCAACAATACCTAGAAAGAAAGCCAAACAACTGAAACGTCATGCATTATTACATCATCATATTTTGACCATTGTTAATCATATTTCTACCAAAAATAAGCCCTAAATTTGGTCTACGTCGTAGCCCACGAGAAAGACAGGCCTGGGCACTCAAAAGTCACCTGACCACAGTAGTCTGAGCAACAATCCAACTTCCATTGTCTCCATCTTGGATTTTGACAATGGCTTTTCTTTCTCGTCGGCTATGATGATGCAACAATATATGAAATTTATGTGCACAGGCTTTCTCTTTAGGTGGTGTTGGCCGGGGCCTGTCTTTATCGTCGGTTACGCAAGCACTAATATCATCCACCATTGTTGGTGCATCATACAACACTACCAACCGATTGTTGACGCAAACACGTCGGGTTGATTGTACGCACATGCAAGCAAACAAACATAAACCAAGTCTATTTTATACTAAATGCAAAACAACAGTGCTATATCTATCGGATTTCATTCAACCCTCTCTCTAAACACTCCTGGCACTAATAAGAACAAACTGTGAATTTTCAGCGAAATCGTTCGAGTAGTTTTTGTGTCTATAGGGCACACACGAACATTGCCTTTTATTAACCGACTTCTAAAAGAGGAGGTTCTATGTTCGTCTGTATGTATTTTTTTTATGTATGTTCATCGCTATTTCCGTCATTTATAAACCGATTTTAAAAATTCTTTTTACATTGGATTCGGTTTAGCACCAAGATGGTCCCATATTAGTTTCATTGTTGAAGTCGGTTTAGTTTTTTTTTTAAAAATTCATTAACTTGTTAATATAGATTGAAAAGCCACTATCTATTTGAAGTATTATTTCAAAGTTATAACTGCTTACTTTGAATTACTAAATCCCAATCAAAACAACAAAAGGGAGAAATGTTGGATATCAAAGAGAATTTTGTGCTTACGTAATCATCCATACAAAACATGAACCGCCATTTGAATTTAATGTGTTTTCCTGTGTGTAAATACATTAGCAGTGTGCAATGTTAATTGTACAAAGCGTGACCAACATCAAATATACATTAGCATCATTAAATATTCTATTTATTGAACGAAAATTTAATAAATTTTTAATGAAAACGATTTTTTTTCTTCACCACCTCTGTTACCATCACTGAAGCATTTTCACCGAAATTATCTTGAAATGCATTTTCATCAAAATTGTCTTGAAATCTGTATGTATAGGCAAGCTGTTTTAGTTGAACTGTATAGAGAGAAGTTTTCTCCAAATTCTTATTTTGCTTTGGACACCAGTATCAAATTTGGAGAAAAGCCCTCATAACAACTACTTATAAGAATGCGCCCTTGGTCTGTACGTTTATCCGGCCGGCCGTCCGCCGTTTGCACGATAACTTGAAAACGAATTAACTTTTTCAAATTCTGTTTTCAGAAATATGACCATCAAAGCTCGGCCGTATCAACTTGTCAGAATCTTTCGTGGACCCCTTCAAGTCGAATTCACGTGCTAAAACAGCGAGTGTAAAAAATATCAAGATAATGGCATGTCATATAACAATCGATTTGTCAAGAAGGAATATATTGTTACTTTCTGTTCATCTTTTAAGCATTACTGACATCGGCGCGCGCCACGTGAAATCGCTTTGTCGACGCAGGATTGCTCAAGTGCTCATAATCTATATTATGAAGTAGCGGAAGACTGGAGCTACTTATTAGTTTCATAATGTAAGTCCGTCCCCTTCATAATTTCTACATTTTTTGAGGTAGAAGGTTGAAATTCGGAATGTAGCTGACAATGGCCATGTCCATATGCACATTTAGTTTGGTTTTGATTGGTAGAATGGGGTCGGAATTACGGGTGTGGGATTCAGAGAGGGCAACATTTCTATGTGCTAATTAGATACGTAAAGGCGTGAAATTCAGTATCATGATTCTTCTAGGCAAGATCTACATTACTATGAAGTTTAGGCCATATTGTTCCAGCGGGTCAGATTTACGGGGGTGGCGGTCACTTAGTCCTTAGAACTATGGCAACGTATGACATGTGATATATCATACGTTCGGAAATGATGTTAAAGGAAAGAAGATACGAGGGGTTTTTTTACATTTTCTACATATTATGTTCGAGAAAATCAATTTTTTGATGAAAAAACTTGGGGAGAGGTAAAAAGTGCAGATAAAGGGGTAAAAATTGATGACCGCAGGATCTGCTACTT